>CAUYQG010051864.1:0-34455 GCA_963574415.1 Tarsius wallacei | reverse complement strand
GGCGTGGTAGCGCACACCTGTAGTTCCAGCTACTTGGAAGGCTGAGGCGGAAGGATCGCCGGAGCCCAGCAGATCGAGGCTGCGGTGGCCGGGAGCAGCCACTGCACTCCAGTCTGGGCGACAGAGTGAGACTCCAACTCAACAACAACAAAAAAAATATTCTAATGAATGCAATGTTAAAAAGACAGTTCAAGCCGGCTCAGTGACTCAGCCTGTAATCCCGCGCCTTCGGAGGCTGAGGTGAGTGGATTGCCTGAGCCCGCGGGTTCGAGACCCGCCTGGGCAACTTGGCGAGACCTCATCTCTACAATAAATCAAAAAATTAGCTGGGTGTGGCAGTGCACGCCTGTAGTTCCAGCTACTTGGAAGACTGAGGTGGAAGGATCGCTGGAGCCCAGCAGGTCGAGGCTGCGGTGGCCGAGAGCGGCCACTGCACTCCAGTCTGGGCGACAGAGTGAGACTCCAACTTAAAAAAAAAGACAGTTCAGTAGATGAATTTCAATTCATGAGAGACTATTCTACCTCAGGATATAGTTACATGAAACTTTCTGATAATTTTCTCCAGTGATACTGAGGAAATTCTTGTGTATTTTCTTCTTTTTTCCTAGATCCTGAGATTTATTTCGGACTTCCTTGCTTTTTTGGTACTCTACAATTTCATCATTCCGATTTCATTATATGTGACAGTTGAAATGCAGAAATTTCTTGGATCTTTTTTTATTGGCTGGGATCTTGATCTGTATCATGAAGAATCAGATCAGAAAGCTCAAGTCAATACTTCCGATCTGAATGAAGAGCTTGGACAGGTGAAAATGCTTCTGACATTGTTTTTCTAATTTGTTGTTTTTATTAAAGCAATACATGTACAAAGACTAATATAACAGAAGATATTATGAACCTTATATAGCCCTACTTTTGCTCCACCCCTAATTCTTATTTCTGATTTTTTAGTCTTAAGTTGTTTTTTCCATTTATCAGTATATTTCTATATGGTGTTTTTTCTTGATTCTTTTTTTTTAAATTTTAAATATGTGGGGTACAATTCAGGGTTAGGTATACAAATGCTCATTATGCAGGTACCCTTGTTGATGAGGTGTGCTCCCCCTTGATTCTTAAGTTTATACATTATCGAAGGAATGTAAAGACATAACTCTTACACTTATCATTCCCCCAGACATGCCCTCTTTGCGTCTCCACAGCCTCCTAATATTGTTAAATTGCAATTTGCATTTAATATACATTTATTTATTGACATTATTATGACTGTTCTAATATTGTTCACTAATTCCCTGTTTTATATGTGTGCCCTAGCTGGGCTCGGTGGCTCAGCCTGTAA
The DNA here is from genome assembly GCA_963574415.1 of Tarsius wallacei. Classification (NCBI taxonomy): domain Eukaryota; kingdom Metazoa; phylum Chordata; class Mammalia; order Primates; family Tarsiidae; genus Tarsius; species Tarsius wallacei. The sequence continues at coordinate 33,119 of CAUYQG010051864.1, read as the reverse complement.
TCCCGCGCCTTGGGAGGCTGAGGTGAGTGGATTGCCTGAGCCTGTGGGTTCGAGACCCACCTGGGCAACTTGGCGAGACCTCATCTCTACAATAATCAAAAAATTAGCCAGGCGTGGTAGCGTGTGCCTGTAATTCCAGCTACCTGGAAGGCTGAGGCGGAAGGATCGCCGGAGCCCAGCAGGTCGAGGCTGCGGTGGCTGGGAGTGGCCACTGCACTCCAGTCTGGGTGACAGAGTGGGACTCCAACTCAAAAAAAATAAAATTAAAATTAAAATAAATAAAAATATATGTGTGCCCTGTAATACTATAACTACATTTCCTTCCTTATAGTTTTTGTTTTCCTTAGAGTTATTTCTCTGTTTTTTCACTTGCTTAATTTCCATATACCTCAAACAAGTCTCTGACAATATATGCAGTACCTCTCTACCTAAGCAAACGCATCAGGTAGTCTGAGAGTTCCTTTCCTCGTCCCCCACCCTCTTCCATTTTTTGGTGTTAGCATTTATCTTCCTGCTCTAATCGGACTTACTCTTTATAGGCCTGTTCTTAGCTGTCACTCTGCATTTCCCATTACCATCACCCTGGCAATTCTCTTTACCCATCTCCTGATTTGGATCTCTGGTTTCCTGCATCCCACATCTTCTCACCTCTGACTTCCCTCATTTTGGTGCAGCACATCCTCTAATAACTTCTTGATAAAGGAGATATGATGGAAAAATATTTTGAAACTTTGCGTGTCTGAAAATATCTTTAGTCTCTTCACACACTTGATTAATAATTTAGTTGGGGTATTGCATTCCAGATTGGAAATCATTTCTCCTCAAAAATGTAAAAACATTTCTTCATTGTTTTCTAGCTTCCAGTTTTGCTGTTGGGAAATTCAATATCATTCTGATTCCCAGTTCTTTATGTGCGAACTGTTTTTTTAATCTCTGGGAACTTTTAGGGTCTTCTATTTATGAGATAATTCTGAAATTTTATGATGAATTACCTTGGTGTTTTTTTTTTCTTCTTCTTCTTCTTTCATAGGTAATGAACTCTGTGAGTCCCTTCAGTTTGGAAGTACATGTCCTTCAATTTTAGAAAATGTTCTTGCATTATTTTTTTGATAACGTCTTTCTATTTTATTAAAAAACTTAACTATTTAGATATCAGACCACTTATAATGATACTTTAATAACTCTTTTCAATTTTCAGTTTTCATTTAAATGTTTTTATTTTCTACTTCCTAGGAAAATTTCTCAACTTTATCTTTTCGCCTATCTTTTGGTTTCTTTTATTCTGCTTTAATATTGTTAACTTCTAATATATCAGTATTTTCTGAATCGTTTTTTAAATTGCCTTTTATTCGGGTTTCTTGACTGTAATCTGTCCTTTTACCTCTTTGAATATATTAATGTACTAGATGATTTAAAGTTGTCTCTGCTTCCTCCATTATCTTCGTTTGCTTCTCATCCCTTTTCCAGAACAGTCATTTCTGTTATACTGTGACATACGCATTCCTTAAAAATCACTGCACTGTGAGCAACTGCCTAGTAAAAAAAAAGAGCTTGCCTAAGCCCAGCAAGTTGAGGCTGCAGTGGCCATGAGTGTGCTGTTGCACTCCAGCCTGGAAGATAGAGTGAGACTCCAACTCAAAAAAAAAAAAAAGACCAAAAACAACAAAACCAAAGAGCTTATGGGAGAATGGTATTAGGAGTACAACCCCAAAACATTATCAAGAACACATTTAAAAATGTTGAACTTAATAAAAACTGCACTTACCCAATTGTTAAGAAATATATAAATACTATAATAAATATGGCACTTATCTTGAAAAGATCTAAAGCTTGCTTGTAAAAAATAGGCATCAGAAGGGTTGCAATCTTGTGTTATTGCAAAGTGTTAGAAGGAAGGTTGTCCGAAATCAGAAGGAAAGTTATAACACCTGATGTGGACGAGTGTGCCTCATAACACATGACGAACTGAGCGAGGTAGCTAGTAGCTGTTTTGAGGGTTGCGCATTTCATGTATTCTTAGCAGCTTGTATGCAGTTTTCTGAATTCACTTAGTGTTTCTTATATACAAAATTGTGCATAATGAAACACAAGTTTGTATTGTGCTCAAATTGTTCCCTTATATATAAACTACATTGGAATAAATTAGCATTTTCTTTTTCTTTTTTAGTTGGAGTCTCACTCTGTCCCCCAGGCTGGAGTGCAGTGGCATGCTTATAGCCATCGCAATCTCGACCTGGTAGGCTCGGGTGATTCTTTGGTTTCAGCCTTCCAAGTAGCTGGAACCCCAGGCATGCGCCACCACATCCAGCTAATTTTTGATTTATTGTAGAGATGAGCTCTTACCATGTTGCTCAGGCTGGTCTTGGACCCTGAACTCAGGCAGTCCGCTCACTTCGGTCTCCCAAAGTGCTGGGATTGCAGGCAGGAGTCACCATGCCCAGCCAAATTAGTGTTTTCAAGACAGTGTTATAGCAGCACAGATTGTAATTTGTTTTCAACTCTACCTTTCATGTATGAAAAAAATCTTTGAATGAACACTAATCTTTGGCTATCATTTTTTAAAAATTTGGTTTTTTTGAGTTGGAGTCACTCTGTCACCTAGGCTGGAGGGCAGTGGCACACTCCCAGCCACTGCAACCTCAACCTGCTGGGCTCCGGCAATCCTTCTGCCTCAGCCTTCCAGGTAGCTGGAACTACAGGCATGCGTCACCATGCCTGGCTGATTTTTTTGATTTAGTGTAGAGATGAAGAGATGAGGTCTCACCAAGTTGACCAAGCTGGCTTAGGCAATCCTCTCACCTCGGCCTCCAAAGTGCTGGGATTATAGGCATGAGCCACCTAGCCCGGCCCATTTTAAGTTTAAAAATAAGGCACTAAAATGCTTATTAGAAACTTTTTTTTTTGAGTCGCTGTCTCACTCTGTCACCCAGACTGTAGTGCAGTGGCTGCTCCCGGCCACCGCAGCCTCGACCTGCTGGGCTCCGGCAATCCTTCCGCCTCAGCCTTCCAAGTAGCTGGAACTACAGGCGCGCGCTACCACGCCTGGCTAATTTTTTGGTTTATTGCAGAGATGAGGTCTCGCCAAGTTGCCCAGGCGCAGGTCTCGAACCTGCGGGCTCAGACAATCCACTCACCTCAGCCTCCCAAGGTGCGGGATTACAGGCTGAGCCACCGAGCCCGGCTATTAGAAGCTTTTTATTCAGTGGGCCCCACCTTAAGATAATTGGCTTGCAGGCAAGCTGTTTTATGGTATATTCCCTAGACATCAGTGTTTATTGGTATTTCTTCAGTTTCCCCAGAGAGAAATACTACAGGTACTGTTTCTGCTGCTTATAATGCTAGAGCTGGCCAGTAGAAATCTCTGTTTAGTGCACTGTCTGTCTCACCTCTGTTTTCAGCCGTCCATGGACTCCACATTCCCTCTGGTTCCATAGGGCATAAATCTTTCTAGCTATTGCTCCAATGAATAAAGTGCAGTCTCAAGTTTGCAAGTTACAAGGGTTTTCAGGATTTAAACTGCTTCTTAATACCCCGTTTTCAGCCCCATCCTGTACTCCCACATTCAGGGTAGCTGGTGTACCTGCTTCCTGAGAGTTTCTGGTAATGGGTTTCCTCATTGCTTGGGTTTCAGATTCTGAGTTGTGGGAAATCAGTTACCACTCACTCATCTCCTTTCCATCTTTCCATCTTCCAATTTCCCCTCTGATGCTGACTTTTTTTAAACCATTATTTTTGTACTTTATTCTCATTGTGGTGACGTTTCAAGAGAAACAGAGATAACTGCGTGTGCTTAGCCTGCCATGGTTAACCAGAAGCTGATCCATTTATTTTTAGTAGCATTTAAAAGGCTTTAATAAATTTTGCTATATAACATTTGCTGTAGATAACAAATAGCAATTCGTGTCACATTTCTTTAATTATGTATCACGTATTCAAAACCTAACGCATAGCCCATTTTTACTTTTCTGAACAATTTTTTTTCCAGTCTGCCTTTGACCTTTTCTATCTCAAGCTTCTTCTCCTCCTTTTTGCTTTATGATAGAATTTTCTTTCTGGAACCTCACACTGTATGTACCTATCTATATCTACTTTCCCTTTAAGAAACTTTCAGTGATTACTTTCTTTAATTTCTAATCCTCTCAGCCTTTCTCTTTACTTTTAAGACTAGAAGTGTTTTATGTATGTTTATTGCCTCTATTACTATTCTAATTTTTGTACCAATAAAATCTACTTTATATCACACTCTTATATGTTCTTTCATTTCCATGTTATCCAAGAAACAGCTCTTATGAAGGTTTACAATGATGACGTCATCAAAGTTAAAAGATTAAACTTCTTGATTTTGTATAGACTCTATTCTAACCATCTCTGGACTATTATTTCTGTTTGACTGCTAATGTATATCATAATATCATCTCTTATTCTTCTTGATCTAAAAGGATTTTCTCTATTAACTTATATGGGTAAGTGATATCTCTCTCTACCCACATTTAAATTCCAATTCAACATATACTGTAGATATCAAATAGCAAAGCTAAAGTACATTATCTCCTATTTCCAGTTTCACTATTTACTAATTAGCTCTTTGACTTTGGGTAAGTTACTTAACCCTGCTCCTCCTCAGTTTCCTCTTCTCTAGAATGTACATAATGCCAACCTCATTGAGTCATTGGAAATAGTTTTACTTCTTCTTTTCCAATTAAGGTAACTTTTATTTCTTTGTTCTTGCCTCATCGCATGGCTAGAACCTTAAGTGTGATGTTGAATTAACCTGGCAAGAGCAGAAAATCTCTTCTTTCTTTTTTTAAGTCAGAGTCTCAGTCTGTTGCCCAGGCTGGAGTGCAGTGGCACAATAACAGCTCACAGCAGCCTTGATCTCCTGAGCTTAGGCGATTCTTCCACCTCAGCCTCCTGAGTAGTTGGGGCTACAGGCACACGCCACCACACCCAGCTAATTTTTTGACTTTTTGTAGAGACAAAATCTTGCTATGTTGCCCACATTGGTCTCAAACTCCTGGGCTCAAGTGATACTCCTGCCTTGAACTTCCAAAGTGTTGGGATTACAGGAGTGAGCCACTGTGCCCGGCTGGGCATCTTTTTATTATTCCTGATCTCAGGAGGAAAACACTCAGTCTCTCTATGTGAAGTATATGTTAGGGGATTTTTTTGTAGAAACCTTCTAACAAGTTGAGGAAGTTTCCTTCCATCCCTAGTTTGTTGAATTTTTTTTTAATCATGAAAGGTATTGGATTTTGTTAAGTGCTTTTTCTACATCTATTGAGATGCTTATTTTATTAATAGAATATTAATAAAATGTTCTATTTTATAGAGTAATTAATAGAATAGATTAGAATTAAAAGAATAAATTATAAATTAATACCATAAATAATAGAAAAATTCTTTACTAGAATGAACTCTTATAGAATAGAATATAATTTTTATTAGCAGAATAAATAAGTACCACTTTATTAATATAGTGAATAACATTTTTTAAAATGTTGACTCAATCTTGCATTCCTGGGCTAAGTCCCACATGGTATAAAATCCTTTTTTATGTGTTCCTGGATTTGGTTTGTATCTATTTATAAGTGATGCTGGTGTATAGTTTATTGTTCTCTTGTGATGTCTACCTACCTTTTTAAAGAATTTATTTTTCAAATAATTATTGCAGTGTTCAAATCCTCACCATTGTCCTGGTTGGATCAAGACTTGACTGTTATATTCTTCTCTTCATAGACCTAACTACTTTTTTTTTTGATTCGGAGTCTTACTCTGTCATCAGGCTGGAGTGCAGTGGCATGTTCATGGCTACCGCAGCCTCGACCTGCTGGGCTCAGGCGACCCTTCCACCTCAACCCTCCAAGTAGCTGGAGCCACAGGCATACACCACCATGCCCGGCTACTTTTTTTTATTTATTGTAGAGATGAGGTTTCACCAAGTTGCCCAGGCTGGTTTCAAACCCATGGGCCCAGGCAGTCCTCTCACCTTGGCCTCCCAAAGTGCTGATATTATAGGCATGAGCCACCTTGTACAGCCTGACATACCTTCTTTTAAAATAAAATTTCTGGGCCAGGCTCGGTGGCTCAGCCTGTAATCCTAGCACTTTGGGAGGCTGAGGCGAGTGGATTGCCTGAGCCCGCGGGTTCGAGACCTACCTGGGCAACTTGGCGAGTCCTCAGCGCTACAATAAATCAAAAATCAGCCAGGCGTGGTAGCAAATGCCTGTAGTTCCAGTTACTTGGAAGATTGAGGCAGGAGGATCGCCGGAGCCCAGCAGGTCAAGGCTGCTGTGGCTAGGAGTGTGCCACTGCACTCCAGTCTGAACGACAGAATGAGGCTCCAACTCAAAAAATAAAATTTCTGGAATTAGTCTCCCAAAGTAATAAAATAGTTTGTCTTATCTACTTTTAAAAAATTGTTTTTCCTTTTAAACATTCATTTTCTTTCACTAAGTTTCTTTTCTGCCCTGTTTCAACCTTGTCTTTCTATTTAATATACCTGTTCACCTCTAACTTCTTGTGTTGCTATCATTTTTTATTCCTATTCATAGCACCATACCATTTCTCCTGGCCCAAAGATACCCTTTCATGTTCTGGATTATTAAGCATCCTTTCTACCCTTTCTTCAAAGATAATTCTTGAGTCCTACTACTTTAAAATACTTTAGTCAAGATATAGAAAAGAAGTGCTAATGCCACATTCTTAGATAACTCTACAGATGATCATGTATCTAAAAATGCCACAGACATCAAAGTGTATGTAGATTTAAAATATTTTGTGTTACCCTGTTTTGTTTCCTCAGCATCTTTATGACTTTATTGTGTTTGGATGATAAGAATTTTAGGATCCATATATCAATGTTAATAGGTAAACTTGACTTCTAGAGAGAGAGGACATGTATTTTGTTGTTGTTTAATGTAGTACCATGAACACAAAGGTCTATTTTCTTTGTTTTCTATCTCTCTAGGTGGAGTATGTGTTTACAGATAAAACTGGTACACTGACAGAAAATGAGATGCAGTTTCGGGAATGTTCAATTAATGGCATGAAATTCCAAGAAATCAATGGTAGACTTGTACCGGAAGGACCAACTCCAGACTCTTCAGAAGGAAACTTATCTTACCTTAGTAGTTTATCCCATCTTAACAACTTAGCCCATCTTACAGCCAGTTCTTCTTTCAGAACCAGTCCTGAAAATGAAACTGAACTAGTAAGTAATTTTTAAACTAATAAGTAAGGATTTCATGTTAAGTAATTCTCTTCAGTAGTTGTTGGGTTGTGGGAAAGGTTTGTGTCAGTGCAGCGAGTACTGTATATTTGAAATGTATATCTTTGATTCAATACTACAAAATACAGTGCTAAGTATTTGTAGTTATAGCCCAGATTAACTTGTCATTTCTTTTTTTTAAGTCAGGGTCTCAAACTCCTGAGCTGCAGCAGTCCTCCTACCTCAGCCCCCCAAGTAGCTGAGGCTGCATGCCACCACACCCAGCTCATTTTTTGATTTTGTAGAGACGAGGTCTCACTATGTTGCCTACTACTTGGGATTATAGGCATGAGCCACCGTGCCTGGCCCAAACTCATCATTTAATATGTGTCTGCATTAGCTCTCTGAGTATTTAAATGGAACTGAATTAAGAAAAGCTCTACTGCCTTGAAGTGAAATAGAGCTTAAATTTATTTAATGCTTTAAAAGACCACTTTTTCCACAAAAGAGTATTCCCTCTACTTGCAATTTGGTTATGCCTCCTAAAAAGATGCTCCTGTGTTAAAGGTGCCTAAGCAAATGTGACATTTCTCTTTTTGAAGGTGGAAACAACCAGCTATTATTCAGGCACTCAAGGTTATAGCATTCTTGTTCTAGATCTTAGGATGCTGTTTCTGGTTTCCAAAATGGTATTTTTATCATAAATGTTATTTTGTTTCTGCAGGTTAAAGAACATGATCTCTTTTTTAAAGCAGTCAGTCTCTGTCACACTGTGCAGATTAGCAATGTTCAGGCTGACTGCATTGGTGACGGTCCCTGGCAGTCCAACCTGGCACCCTCCCACTTGGAGTACTATGCATCTTCACCAGATGAGAAGGCACTAGTAGAAGCTGCTGCAAGGTAATTCAGTCTGATTTCAAAATCTTCAGAAAAACATCTTTTAAATAAATGTTATAACGTTAAAAGATCATCATTTAAAATTTCCAAACATAAATTTATAAATTTAAGTTGTCAATTCATATAAACACATAAAAGTAGAAGTGCATTGTAAATGACATTTTGAAACGTGTCAATAATTTTGTTACCAAGCTCATATTGAGTCATATTTTTTAAGATCTCTTTAACAATCTTATTACTATGAAATCTGTGTAGTAAAATTCATATGAAATACTTGTGCATATATTGTACCACACAAACTCTGATCCTTCTAGTTCTTAAAAGTAATGAGAGATATATATACTTTTTTTCTTTTCTTTTTTTTGAGGCAGGGTCTCACTCTGTTGCCCAGGCTGGAGTGCAGTGGCATGATCACAGCTCTTGTAGTCTTGAATTCCTGGGCTCAAGTGACTCTTTGACTTCAGCCTTATAAATTGCCGGTGTTACAGGCATGTGCCACCACACCCAGCTAATTGTTAATTTTCTCTTTTTTTTGTAGAGACGGGGACTCACTATATTGCCCAGTCTAGTCTCAAACTCCTAGTCTCAAGTGATCCTCCCACCTCGGTCTCCCAGAGTACTGGTATTACAGGCGTGAGCCACTATGCTCTGCCAAAATCAGTGGTTATTAAAAGGAAATACTTTTAAGTACATTTAAAATAAACTTTAAATGATTTTATTCAGGCTTAGCTTTAATGACACATTGTAAAATATGAACTGTCTTATTTTTTGACTTAGAGTTTCTGTTGCCCATACTAGAGTGCAGTGGCACTTTCATGGCCACCACAGCTTTGACCTGCCAGGTATGGGAAATCCTTCTACCTCATCCTTCCAGGTAGCTGGAACCACAGGCACACGCCACCACGCCCGGCTAATTCTTTTGATTTGTTGTAGAAACGAGGTCTCTCCAAGTTGCCCAGGCTGCTTTTGAACCTTTGCACTCAGGCAATTCTCTTGCCTCCACCTCCCAAAGTGCTGGGATTACAGGCATGAGCCACCACACCCAGCTGTGGAATATCATTTCTTAAGTCTTATATCTCTTTGTTCTTTTTATCCCTAGGATTGGTGTTGTATTTATTGGCAATTCTGAAGAAACGATGGAAGTTAAAACACTTGGAAAACTGGAACGGTAATTTTGTTCACACACTTTAACATCTTTTTTTGGTTTGTTTTTGTACAGCCTACAAATTACATTTTTAAAGGCTTATTTTAAAAAAAGAAAGAATATGCCACAGATGCTATGTATGGCCTGCAAAGCCTAAAATATATACTATCTGGGCCTTTACAGAAAATGTTTACTAAACTCTACTCTAGAATATGTCAATATTACATTGCATCTCATCACAGTTATAACACTATTCTGCTCTGAATCTTACATCTGTATTTTAGCTTATTGATTCTTGAATTTACTTAACTGTTTATTTTTAGACTCTCCTGGGGTAATGAATGGGTCTCTTCTACTCACTGGATAAAACTTTCCTTATGTTTCCGATGATAGTTTTCTTTCAAACATTAAGAAACAGCTATCTATTTCTAATATTTCCACTCTTTGATAACAGCCCTTGCTTATTATACTTGCACTTTTCATGGTTTTGTCAATTCTGATTATGTTTCAACTCCAACTATGCTTTTACAAACTTGTTCTTCTATACTAAATAAGCCCATTCTTTGGCTACTTCCATGTGAGAGACTATCTAGCTAATTTCATGAACTTATAAACCATCATTCAAGCCATTGTTTTTCTTTGAAATGTGCAAAGCATTTCATCTGTACATCATTGTGTAAGATTCATCTGGAAGACTTATCAAGCCTTACCTCATCTTACCTCACCTATCCACATGACTTCATGTATAGCTCCCTAGAGAAGCACTTGTCACCACCTCTCCACCCCTGCACACATGCACCCAGGTTCATAATCACTACTATAATGAGCCTCTGATACTGATGGGGATGTGTTATACTCATATTTGTCAGGTGTATTAGGACAGAAAAATGGTTAAGAATTAATCACCTTTAGTGGAGCTGCACAGATCTGGATTCCGATATTGCTCTGCCACTTACAACCTTAATTGACTTTAGCAAATTATTCAGTTTTTCTGAGTGTAATGGGTTTTGTCTATAAAAATGAGGTGAGACCTACTTCCTTGGCGTAAGGTATTTAACATAAGGTATGTAAAGTAAATGGCATTTAGGAAGTACTCAATGTCAATTCCTTCTATTTCTATTCTGTTTTTAATGGCTCATAACTCATCATCTTGAAAATGTAGTTGATCAGTTTCTTGTTCTAAATTAGCCATTTTATAGGAATTCCTTCTATCGTCACTTAATAGTATTTTAAAAAATAAAGTTTTTGTCTTCCTTATTTTCTTTCTTTAGATACAAATTGCTTCATGTTCTGGAATTTGATTCAGATCGTAGGAGAATGAGTGTAATTGTTCAGGCACCTTCAGGTAACTAATGTAAACTTTCACAAATTTTTATTTTACTAATATTAAGAGCTTGATAACTCATTTTTTCTTTTTAGGTGAGAAGTTACTATTTGCTAAAGGAGCTGAATCATCAATCCTCCCAAGATGTGTAGGTGGAGAAATAGAAAAAACCAGAATTCATGTAGATGAATTTGCTTTGGTGAGTGCAAATTCCTGTGATTTAAAGTGATGTAAAAGATCTATTAATGAAATATTTGGGGCTTCATTTTTTATTAATAATGTATGATAAATTATAGCAGTTTTGCAGCTTTGTTACACTATGTGTTGGCTCCACATTCCTTGTATTAAAAACTTACTCTTAACTTGCTAAGATTTGAGTCTTCTCTTCAAACCTATTACAGTCAGGCCAGTTCTGGTTGCAAGGACTGCTTAAACTACACTATTAAAAAAGGGTGTTATGAATAGAATATAAGGGAATCCTTATTATGTGGAGATATTGGATCCCTCAATATATATATTACTGGTGGGATAATAAATGATGCAGCTACTTTGAACAACAGTCTGGCAATTCCTCAAAAGGTAAACATAGAGTTACCATATGACCAAGCAGTTCCACTCCTAGATACACTCGAGATAATTGAAAGCACACCCTCACAAAATCTTCCACATGAATGTTCATAAGCATTCATTGTTTTTAACAGCCAAAAAATGGAAAAACCCAAATTCCAACTGATGAATGGATAGACAAAATGTGGTATATCCATTTACTGGAATATTATTTGGCCATTAAAAGAAGTGAAGTACTGATAATATGCTACAATGTGGATGGATCTTGAAGATTATGCTGAGTAAAAGAAACCAGTCACAAAGGCCACATATTACATTTATATAAAATATTCAGAATCAGCAGATTCAAAGAGAGGGAAAGCAGATTAGTGGTTGTTAGGGGCTGGAGGAAAGGGAGAAAAAGGAGTCCTTTTGAGAGGGATGAAAAGTTCTGAAATTAGGTGGTGGTGATGATTGCACAACCCTGTGAATATACTAAGAGTATATTTGTATTCTTTGGAGGGATGAATTTTATGTTATGTGAATCATGTCTCTGTTATTTAAAAAGTAAAAATATAGGAGAGTCTTACAAAACAAAGAGCCATAATTTAAGTGAACACCAAAATCATCAACCAGCTCTCTCTGTCTTAGAACTTCATCATCTCTCATTTTTGCATGTCTGTAAGTGTATACTCCATAATCATCTCTGCTCGTCTGCCTCCTTTACTAATTTATTATTCCTTTTCTCCCATTACTTTTTTCCCAATTGTTTATGATCCAGTTAACCCACCATACTGTAACAAAGACATTATTCTACCTTACTACCATTTTAATATTCAGAACAATGCTAGCACATAGTTGGTTCTCAGTAAGTGTTGCAGAATGAATGAATGAATTATATATTAATATTAGTAACTGATGACTCCTTAATTGTTAACACGTTCATGACCAGCAAATTTTTCGCTTCCCTAATACTAAGTGGTTGAAAATTTTTAAAAATCTGAAGCTGGTTGCCTCAGACTTCTGTCATTAAGCACACATGAAATGGTCTTTTCTAAATTGTCACCTTTTTCACAATACAGCTGAAAGTTGCAGACATATCCAGTATTTGCCTCAGACACCACTGACTAGCATTCCGTACTTTGTATTTTTATTCGGATTATAAACCTGAAAAGACAATCTTCCACGATGAGGTGAATTCACATCAGTGGCAACCAGGAAAATAATTAGGAATGACATAAGTTGACGTCAGCAGTCACAGATGAGTTAATTAAGAAAAACAGTTATTTCTAGGTGTGAGTCTTTTATAAATGAGAGAATGCCAATATTTAGAAAACTGCTAAATAGTTCTATATAATATTTTAAAATCCACCCTTTCTAAGTTTTTTTATTAAAACATTTGTTACAGGTTTTTCTGAGGAAAACATATAGCAAGAAAAGGAACTTTTATGTCTTCAGATTTAGATATAAACTTTCAGCGATTAATGCCAAAAGAAAACTTTGAGCCCAGTAAAATCGGATAATTCTGATTCCAATTCACTGATAAAGATTTAATGATATTATTTAAAATCATTCATTTGATACATCTGAAAAGCATCATGTGTTGGAAAGTGGCCATTTACAGACTTCTTTTTTTATGTCAGTTTTGTCATACAGTGAATCCTCAGGAAATTATGATCTTCTTTGCTTAAAAAAAAACAACAACAACCTTGTAAAGTATAAAAAAGTGGGTTTGTAAGTTAAAAGCAAGAGAGTAGAACCTGCAGGCTGTCTGGACAATCCTGAAGGTCACATTATTGCACTTTCTGGCCTTCGATGTAGCATAATTTTTAACCACAAATAATATAGTCTTTATGATCCTTTTTGGACTCTAATATCCTACAATTCAATTACTTTAATTATTTTGAGCAGCTTTTTAAGAACTTAGAAATTGAAAGAACTATGATGATATGTGCCCCACAACACATCAATAGGGCTTTGTGACATTTGGTTTATTTCCTATCACTAGCGGATGGTGCTTTAAAGGATTTGTAATTGATTTTGGCAATAGGTCCTCAGTTTATTTCAGTGACATCTTGATTTTCTATTATTTATTTGTGTTCAATTTTTGTCTTTAAATTTTGTTTAGAAAGGGCTAAGAACTCTGTGTATAGCCTATAGACAATTTACATCAAAAGAGTATGAGGAAATAGATAGATGCCTATTTGAAGCAAGAACTGCCTTACAGCAACGGGAAGAAAAATTGGCAGATGTCTTCCAGTTCATAGAGAAAGATCTGATATTACTGGGAGCTACAGCAGTGGAAGACAGGTGAGTATCAGCTAAGTAAGCAGTATCATTTTTCTCTCATAATAATTTTTCTATGTGTTTCTAATATATGACGTAAGTCCTATTTATTAACATCTTGTGATAAATAATTATATTTAAAATCAAAATCGAGAATTAAAGTCTTATTTTTTCCCAGTCAATATTATTTTTTCTAGCCACGTATCTGAAATAGATGAAAGAAACCATCTATCTATAGTTTTCACTATAGGCTTGAATTTTTAGAATACTCTTCAGGGTGCCATGCAAAGACTTTAAGCACCTGCTTAATTCTCCAGCCTCACCTCCCACCACTATCCCCTTCTACTTTAGTTCAACAATACCCAAACTGTAGTTCTCTGCATGCCAGCTATAGTTAAAACTAGTCTATGATGTCCCTTTGTTCCTGGGTGAGGCTGTGCCTTCCGCCTGGGTGATTCTTCTCTCTATCCATCTGTGAATACCTGTTCATAAAGTATGACTCAGATATTAGCCCCACTCCAGTAAGGCCTTTCTTGACACCCAGGAGGATTAGAAGTTCTTTTGTTTGTGAAGTCTCGCTGTAGTCGTTATTTTTGTTGTCCTTGTGGCACTGTTTTATAATTATTTGTTTAAAGACCTTTTCCTCTGTTAGCCTGTGAATTCCTTGGAGTCCATTTATTTTTCGTTTTTGTTCCCCAGCATTTGTCTCAGTTTTTGTTTTATAGTTTCTTGAGTTAAATTGAATTTTATGAGTTAGATTGAATTCTATAAATGAAGTTTGTTGTTATTTTTTTTCTCTACCACCTAGATCTGAGGATATTTGCATATTTTAAATCTTATTTTTTCATTTACTTGTCAGTTTATCCTTATGAGATTTATTAAGGCTCACTTTATGTACCCCTTTGTTTTCTACAGTATGATTTTTGGACTCTATGAGTGCCTTGAGAGGTTTTTCTTCACAAAAAAGAGAAAAATCTACTGATTTGAAATTTAAGACTTCCTAATAAAATAAATGTCAACCTTGAATGTATATTTTTAAAATAAGAAGTTGTAGATTTTAATTGGTTGATTTGTTGTTGTTGTTAGCCAGATAATCACTAATCTTTTTATTTTTGTTTCTTTCCTAATAGAAAATTCCAGTTATATTGCTATATTATAACATCCCTAGGTCAAGGAGTTTAGAATTTACCTTACATATGCTATATACTGTATAAACTATATGTATATAGTTTAATTTAATATACAATCAGAATAGTTTGACTTAAAATATAGTCAGAAAAGTGTTCTCTACTACCAATTTATTTATTTTCTTTTCAGACTACAAGATAAAGTTCGAGAAACTATTGAAGCATTAAGAATGGCTGGTATCAAAGTATGGGTACTCACTGGAGATAAACATGAAACGGCTGTTAGTGTCAGTTTATCTTGTGGACATTTTCATAGAACCATGAACATCCTTGAACTTATAAACCAGAAATCAGACAATGAATGTGCTGAACAATTGAGGCAACTTGCCAGAAGGTGAGAATATATGTACCTGTATCATACAGTTTAGGGGCCAGCAAACTATGGCCCATGGCCTGTTTTTGTAGCCTATGAACTAAAAGTAGTTTTTGATGGCTAAAAAGGAATCTAAAGAAGAATAATATTTCATGAAGTGAAACATTACATAAAATTCAGATTTTAGTGTCTGTAAATAAAGTGATTGGAACACAACCATATTTGTTTGTTGACATATGCTAATGTATGCTTTTACACTACAGAACCAGAGTTGAGTAGTTGCAGCAGACTTTATGGAATAACTTTCACACTGCTGCTTGATACACCACAGATCACAGTGGCACAGTTATAATGCAATAATGTTTTTGAGTGCCATGCGTAACACCATAGCATTAAAAGTTATTGTCAGTATATGGTCATCATGTCAAACCAAGAAAAAAGAAAAATGGACTTTTAGCATCACACTTTTAAGGCACAGTGGAGTGGGAATTATTTTATTATTGAATTAGATGACTAAGCATTATGTTTATTATACAGTGATATTTTGTCTCTGCTACCTGATTGAAAAGACATTTTATAAGTCTCATTAAAAACAGTTCTATTGTATTGAAATATAAAGTCTCATTACAGGCAGACATTAGCAGGTGAACATTTGCATTAATTTTAATGGTAGGGAACATTAACTTTGAACCCCAATTAAGCAAAATATAATCTTTTCCCCCAAAAAACAATTTTCATTCTTCTCATTAGTAAACTTTTTTTTTTTTTTTTTTGAGTTGGGGTCATATCCTCCCACCCAGACTGGAATTCAGTGTCATGATCACAGCTCACTACAGTTTTGAATTCCTGGGCTGAAGTAAGCCTCCCACCTCAGCATCCCAAGTAGCCAGTACTACAGGTGTGTGCCACCACACCAAGCAAAATTTTTGGGGGGTAGAGTAGAGATGAGGTCTCATTATATTTCCCAGGCTGTCCTTGAACTCCTGGACTCAGGCAAGCCTCCTGCCTTGTCCTCCTAAAGTGCTGAGGTTACAGGAATGAGCCACCACACCTGGCCAGTAAAAAAATATATACTTATTTTTAAAAAGTAACCTCAATTATTACTACATTTTAACTTAGTCAATACAAATTTTGTTGAAGTTTCTTTTCTTTCTCATTATATAAGTACCTATATAATATTCTCAATTTTTTATTTTTATTTTTTTGAGTTGGAGTCTCACTCTGTTGCCCCGGCAAGAGTGCAGTGGCATGCTCACGGCCACCACAGCCTCGATCTTCCGGTCTCAGGTTATCCTTCCACCTCAGCCTTCCAAGCAGCTGGAGCCACAGGAGCATGCCACCACTCCTGGCTAATTTTTTGATGTATTGTAGAGACGAGGTCTTGCCAAGTTGACCAAGCTGGTCTTGAACCCGTGGGCTTAGGCAGTCCTCTCGCCTCCACCTCCCAAAGTGCTGGGATTACAGACATGAGCCACCACACCCAGCTATAACATCCTCAGTTTTGCATCTTGACCCACAAAGCCAAAAATTACAATATTTACTGTCTGGCCCTTTACAGAAAACACCTTGCCTGACCCAACTGGGAAATTAATCTGTATTTTACTGTTCAGAGATTATTTCATAAGGATTTTTATACTAGAAATTTTGTCTTTTTATAACTATATTTTTTGCAGGCAGATCAAATTTATGTCCCATATGGGAACAGATGGTGGCCCCTTTTAACACAGTCTAATTTTCACAGTAAATTAAGGAGGGCATCATTATGAGCATCAGGGCTTCTTGTTTGTAGGCATATTAGGTCTCCTACAAGTTTCTGTAATTTGCAGTCCTGTGATGCTCACCCAGAAAACAAACACAAGAAGACAATACCATAGTTAATTCAGTGCTTTATTTATATGTGTTCTGCAGGCATTGATGTGATACTAACCTGATGTTTTAAAAAGACAGTACAACTGTCAGAATGGTCTTTGCTTGTGTGCAAAGGGAATTGAGCTTGTACTAGTATATAAATCTAGGTACTACTTCCTTCATCAAGAAAGTTATTACCAAAGGGATGGTGGGGAAGAAAATATCTGAATAAAATAGTGTGCTTAGTGATATAGTTAAATCATATTGGTGTAAAACTCCTTATCTCTTACTGGCAATAAATAGTTTACCTAGCTGCCAGTCATCAGGCCATACTTTGAATAGCACTTATGTAACACATGCCCATAAGTGAGGATTTCATCACAGTACTATCTGGCATTACAACCCGTCATAGTAGTTAATATCAAGAGACAGTACTGAGTTCTTCACTCTCTTGCTTGCTATTTACACATATGGTAATTATAGCTCATGAATTTTCCTGAACATTCTTCATTTCATTTAACTTTCAAAAATTAATAGGATTTACTAAATGTTTAATAATGTTTTTATTTTTGTAAGACTTTTCATAATCATAATTTGAGAGAATTTCCTCAGATTTTGTTACAGTTCACTGTAGTTACTGTATCTATATATAAGTTCATGGTAAAATTGAATATAACCAGCCAGGCTCGGTGGCTCAGCCTGTAATCCCGCGCCTTGGGAGGCTGAGGTGAGTGGATTGCCTGAGCCTGCAGGTTCGAGACCCACCTGGGCAACTTGGCGAGACCTCATCTCCACAATAAATCAAAAATTAGCTGGGTGTGGTAGCGCGTACCTGTAGTTCCAGCTACTTGGAAGGCTGAGCGAAAGGATTGCCGGAGCCCAGCAGGTCGAGGCTGGGCTCCCGGCCACCGCACTCCAGTCTGGGCGACAGTGTGAGACTCCAACTCAAAAAAAAAAAAAAAAATTGAATATAACCTGTTTACTCATATCAGTGACTCAGTTTTGCTTAATCTTAAACTTTAAGTAATACAACTGGGTTTGTTTTCTGACATACCTGTTTTATAACAATGACGTCTGTGGGTGAGTGATCCATCTTTCAGTAAGAATCTTTTGTTCTATATGAGTGTAAATAATATGACTTCAAAGAATCTTAAAACGGATGTAATTATTTTATTTTTTAGAATTACAGAGGATCATGTGATTCAGCATGGGCTGGTTGTGGATGGGACCAGTCTGTCTCTTGCCCTCAGAGAGCATGAAAAACTATTTATGGAAGTTTGCAGAAATTGTTCAGCTGTATTATGCTGCCGTATGGCACCACTGCAGAAAGCAAAAGTATGTATATGTTATAAAAAGTCTCATAAATATTTAAATCTAAAAATATTCTCTAAGGTTAATGCCTTATGTACAAGAGGGAACCCAAAAGACTGGAATTTATTTATAAAAAATTGTGTATTTATTCTTACATGTCTAAACGTCAGTCACCTTTAAAGTACTCTCCATTTGATGCAATACACCTATTGAGACTGTTTTCCACTGCTCAGAAACAGTTTTTGAGCTCATCAATTTTGATGCCTTTTAGTACTTCTGCCATTTTTTGTTTCACCTCTTTCACCTTGGCAAAACGTTTCCCTTTGTGGACATTTTTCATCCAGGGAAGCAAAAAAAAAGTCACTTGGGGCAAGACTGGGTGAATAGGAAGAGTGGAGCACAGGGGTCATTAGTTTTTGGTCAAAAGCTGCTGAATACTCAGCATGGTATGGGCAAGTTGTTCATGTAAATCACTCATCATAAAATGGGCAAACACATTGAAAGAATCTAAAAAAAAAAATTCACTAAAGCTGAACACAGCCTCTCACAACAACACTAGCTGGTACACTAATGCCGATGGGCATTATACTATACCACACATCCACATCTCTGACTTGACATGGAAGCCCACATAGGCTTCCTTCTCAGGAAAAATGATTGAACCCACAGAGGAGTAAAAAGCCTAATTATCATAAACCCCTGCAACTAGGGGTCAGGGTCAGTGTGCTAAAAATCACAGATAAGCCTGGGGAAGTTCATCTCCACTCCCCATAGGGAGCTGTGGATATAATTAACAAGAATGAATACTAGACAGCAAAACAGCTGGTGTTTGCATTGTCAAGCAAACTTGGTGGTAGCCATCCCTACTGACCCATAAAAAAAGATGGGACTTCTTAGAATTGTCACAGGATTTCTGGAGCCACCTGTGGCCCACATTCACCCTGAGGTGTATCCTACAGCTGGTTTTCATATCACCTTCTAGTCTCCTCAGTTTTCTATGTTCCTACGTTTTTATTTTTCCATATTCTTTTCATACATTTCCAGTGTTATTCAACCACTCTTAAACTCCTTTTCTTCATATGTTGAAACAAGCACTTGCCTTCCTGAATACTCACAACTTTTTTATTCCCTCTGTGACTAAATGGTAGACCAGGAGCATCAATTATATTTAATTGTCCTTGAAAAATTGGAAAACAAAGAAAGAGAAAACTATATACACTACACTTACCTATCAGGGGAAGCCTATACTACAGGAGACCCGCTCTCCAAAACAAATCCTTTTTTGTGGGGGGAGTCCCCCATCATAGTTCAATTTGGTGGTGTACAGTATATACATTTTACTATGAGTCAGTCACATCCCATGAATTTAAATCATGTACATTAGACTTCTGGAATTCTCAGAGTGAACATTAAAGTTTCAGCTATTCATAATGACCTGGAAAGTCTGAAGGATAGCAGTTTATGATATTGCTGAACACACATATTTAAGCTGTGACAACTAATGTTACTTCAGTTTGTTACTTAGCTAGTGAAGGAGCCTAGGAGATTATCTGTACCTCAAGATGGTTCTGTTTATCTGTTTATTGCATTCTCATGAAGTGATACATCTTTGTTAAAAGTGGCTATTAAGTTAAAAAAAAGCCAATTAATTTGTAATATGGAGCTATAGGCAGGAAATACTTAAATTCTAGCTACCTGTGATTCAAGTGAAAGTTTGTATCTTTCCAAATTTGGAATTTGAAGTCTTAGACTATATATTTCATAAATATCCTTGGCAATGTGTATCTAAATACTGATTGTTTCACATATCGATCTAATAAGTAATTGAGATATCCAGGTTTTTTGGCTTCATGGGATTTTGTTACAGTGCCTATATTATAATTCATTTACCCTAGTCTCTGGAGACTAAAACTAGAGGTCAAACAGGGCAAATACTTAGTATCTTTATAAAAGTACATTCAGGAATTTTAGAAAACCCTTCTTTTGATTTCATTGCACTTAATCTTGATTACTTTTTTAAAAATTTTTAATGTTATTACAAAACAATTGTCTTTCCTCTATACCAAGTGTAAAAATAATTTATTGAGAAATTAAAAATTTTGCCTAACAATTCAAATAAATACGGTTTTTTTGTTTTGTTTTTGTTTTTTTTAAAGCAGGGTTTATTGAGAGGACAGAGAAGCTCCCACAGTGGGAGGGGACCCGAGGAGGTTGCCCCATAAGTACAGTCTTTTATACTATTATTAAACTTTTAAAAAATTTAAGCTGTATTCTAAAGATTATTATTCTTCATCAAAAAATAAAAAGATAATTCTCTGTTTTGTTTTGACATTTCTAAAAGATATCTCTAAAACCTTAATGGGAATATTTCTCAAAAAATTAATTCCAGTGCATATTATTATCTAATATAAAATTAAATTTTTTTCATTACTTTACTATTCTTATTACAGAATCATCTTAGATAAATGATATGTAAGTGCAATAAAATTGAAAAATATTTCACTGAAATATTAACACTGAAGAAAATTGAAATTTTAACATAAAGACCTAATTTATTGTGTGTCTTCCAGGTAATAAGACTGATAAAAATCTCACCTGAGAAACCTATCACCTTGGCTGTTGGTGATGGTGCTAATGATGTAAGCATGATACAGGAAGCTCATGTTGGCATAGGTGATTGACTTTTTTCCTGAACTTCTAAAGTGGTATAATTATTTGGTGGTTTAGAATTTTCCTTGTATAGATTAAAGTACAATATTAAATTTGTTAATGAAAACTAAAAGCAACATGGTAACATATCACAGTGCATTCCCATCAGAAACCTATTATAATTAAACCTACTATTTAATATATTTTAGTTCCAAAATTTAAAGGAAATAACTACTACATTAGTGAATTTTATCTTTGTCAATTCTTCTTCATAATAAAAGTAACTTTATTTTTACATGCCATTTTGTACCTTTTAAGGTACTTCTACACATTATTTTGTCCTTTTTAAATCCTAAATTTGTGATTTATAGTTGCCCTATGGTTTTAAATACTTGTTTTAGAATGTTATTGTTATACACTTTGTGAACTTAAAGATTCTGCAATGCATTTTATTTATTTATTTATTTTTTATTTTTTTGAGTTGGAGTCTCACTCTGTAGCTCAGACTGGAGTGCAGTGGCCACTCCCGGCCACTGCAGCCTCAACCTGCTGGGCTCCGGCGATCCTTCCACCTCAACCTTCCTAGTGGCTGGAACTACAGGCGCACGCTACCACGCCCGGCTAGTTTTTGATTTATTGTAGAGATGAGGTCTCGTCAAGTTGCCTAGGCGGGTCTCGAACCCGTGGGCTCAGGCAATCCACTCACCTCAGCCTCCCAAAGCACGGGATTACAGGCTGAGCCACCGAGCCCAGCCTGCAATGCATTTTAAAGATAATTTTAGAGGTAGGAAACTGTACCAAACTAATAAAAACATAAAACCTCAGATAACTTTCTAATTTTAATAGCCTTTATTCTAACTTTTTTCTTTTTTTTGGCTAAAACTTTTATTGGATCCACAATACTAATATCATTTCATTATATTTAATTTATTAATCCTTTCCTATGTTGGCTGTATTCTGAGCTGTCTGTCTCTATAATTTTATTTTACAAATACAGAGCAAAAAGGAAAAGTGTGGCTAGGTGTTTTTTATTGAAGGGTAAAGTGTGAGAGTTACACTAGGTCCTGTTATGGAATAGTTTCTGTAATGTCTTGTGATGGGTAATTATCACATTGGCTATTCCCAGTATATCTATCTCTCAAATCAGCTCTTTCCTCTTTCAAATAATTAACTGTTCACTTTGAAAACTTCTTTTCTTCCTAGTTTGACTAATATTGTTTTTATTTCCCATAAATCTTCATAGCAATTTGATAACTTCCTATACCATGTATTAAAGCATAAAAAAATTACAGTATTTATAACAGTGTGATTCTGTTATAACAAACAGACCAGTGACTAGAATAAAACATCTGGAAGTTTAATATATGACAAAGGAGATGTTTCAAATACATAGGGAAACAAGTTGTTTAGTAACAAACATTTATAAAACTGGTCATTTATTTGGAAAAAAAGAAAAAAGTGGGTTTCTTTTCAGTACTTATAGCAAAACAGATTCCAGATGGATCTTTTTTGAGTCACAGTCTCACTCTGTCACCCAGGCTAGAGTGCAGTGGCATGATCACAGCTCACTGCAGCCTCAACCTCCTGGATTTAGGCAATCCTTCTGCCTCAGGCTCCAGAGTAGCTAGTACTACAGGTGCATGCCACCATGTCCAAATAATTAAAAAAAAATTTTTTTCCAGAAGAGGTCTCTCTATGTTGCCCAGGCTGGTCCTGAACTCCTGGGTTCAAGCGATCCTTCTGTCTCAGCCTCCCAAAGTCCTGGGATTACAGATGTGAGACACTGTACCCCGCCCAGATTAGGATTTAAATAATTTTTAAAGACCATAACAAGTAATAGAAGAAAATGTAGTGAATAATCCTGTTATTTGAGGATAGAAGTATCTTTTAAACACAATACCAAAGCAAGGAAATATAGTTAACTACAGGGAAAAGATCTTGCAGAGCTAAAAACTCCCCCAAAACGAATTTTAAAGACAAAAAAGACAAACTGGGATGGGCAACATAATAAGACCTCATCTCTACCGAAAATCTGAAAACCAGCCAGGCATGGTGGGGTTCATGTCTATAGTCCCAGCTACTTGGGAAGCTGAGTCGGAAAGATTGCCTGAGCCCAGGAGGTTGAGTCTGCAGTGAGCCATGATATTTTATTATATTTACTATATTATATTTATTATATTTTTCAAATTTATTTATTTAAAATGTACTTTTTAACGAAAAGCTCACATTGACTTATACATGAAAGTTTATTGCTTGGTTCAAATTATTTAATTTGAATTTTTTTGTATTCATTGGAAATAGTGAAGTTAAATCTGTTTTATAGCATTCTTTCTGTCCATCTGTCTAGAACCCAGTACTTGTGCTATTAAGTGCAAAAATTGATGTTCCTGTTTGATCTTGAACTTTCAATATTGTTTTTATATTATCTGCATGTTATTATATTCTGAGTCTTTGAATATTGATGCTACCTGTCTGGTATATATATTGTAACTTTATATTAGTTACATATTTAAGTAGAACAACCTTTTGGACATCTGCTATCTGCTGTATATTAGGATTAGTGTTCAAATTCTATACTTGTAAATAATTAAGATATTTAAAGATATGTCATGAAAATTACACTTACCAGTTATTAGTGAACTTGGCTTTTTGTCCCCTTTGTTACAGGAATCATGGGTAAAGAAGGAAGACAGGCTGCAAGAAACAGTGACTATGCAATAGCCAGATTTAAATTCCTCTCCAAATTGCTTTTTGTTCATGGTCATTTTTATTATATTAGAATAGCTACCCTTGTACAGTATTTTTTTTATAAGGTAAGTTTCATATATTTGGAATCAATTATTGATATCATAATTTGAAGTTTCAATTTAAATTAGAAACCAAATAAGTTTCTAACTATATGGTTAGAATGTTATAACCATAGAAATTTTTCTTAAAAATCGTTTCTATTAGTAAAAATACCATTATTTTGTTATAAATCTAATTTATACTGACAGAAAGCTTGCCAGTGGTTGCTTGGGGCCAAGGGTTCCATTGGTAAAATTGATTGGAAGGGGATATAGAACTTTTTAGGGTGATAGAAAAGCTGCCTAATTTTATTTTGGTTGTATATAAATTTGTCAAAACACATCAAAAGTGTATACTTAAAATTGATATATTTTATTTTATGCAAATTAGAACACAATACATTTTATTTCTTTTAAGTTAATTTGTCCTGAACTAGTAATCAATTTTAATTTAACTCCAATTGTTGGTTTCAAGCGGTTCTTCACCTTTTTTGTGCCATGATGACCTTTTGATAAGTCTAAGTGAAATGTATGAGCTCTTCAATATAGGGCTTTAATATGCATAAAATAAAGTTCATAGGATTACAAAGAAACTAGTTGTATTGAAATACTCTACTGTTGAAATATACTTTTGTGGAGGGTGGGAGTCTGAGGAACCCACATTAAGAGCCCCTGCTGGGCCAGGCACCGTGGCTCATGCCTATAATCCCAGTACTTTGGGAGGCTGAGGTGAGAGGATTGCCTGAGCCCACGGGTTTGAGACCAGCCTAGGCAACTTGGCAAGACCTCATCTTTACAATAAATCGAAAAATTAGCCAGGCATGGTGGCTCATGCCTATAGTTCCAGCTACTTGGAAGACTGAAGTGGAAGGATCACCTGCACCCAGCAGGTCGAGGCTGCGGTGGCCATGAGCATGCCACTGCATTCCAGCCTGGGTGACAGAGTGAGAGACTTCAACTCAAAAAAAAAAAAAAGCCCTGCTGCCAGTACATATAACACATCAGAGTGTGCTATGTTGCATATATTCCTCTCATTAGTTGCTGCAAGCCAAAGCAAGAACACAAATAGGTTGTATATTGCTATAAGATGATGTCTTCTAACTTATTCCAGCTTTTACTTGTGATATGAGTATATTGAGACAAAAAGATGTTTTAATAATTCAGTTTATTGTGTTTTAAATTTTTTCCCATTGGAAAGCTATCATAACCCTAAAGTGTGAGTAAATCTTTCTTACTGTACAATATAGGAAACACATTGACAAAAGTTGGAAGGTTGCAAATTCAAAATTATAGTATTGCTTGTCAGTGATTGGAGTCAAGGGAATTTTCATTCTGACATCTGCACATCTGCTTAGGATGCTTTTAGACAATTTTTAATAAATTGGGACTCCTTTCCTGTTTTATATGGACCATCACATCTGAGTTGGTATTTTTGGACACTTTAGTAGCCATTAAATTGTTTTCCTCTTTTATACCTACTACATGTTTTAATTATTTTTCATTTAATCTTCTTTTTCAGAATGTGTGCTTTATCACACCCCAATTTTTATATCAGTTCTACTGTTTGTTTTCTCAACAAGTAAGTAAATAGAAGCTTGTGTTTTGTCATTTTTAGAGTAAGGTATGCATGTTCAGATTTTGATAGACTTTTGGAGGAACTTGTTTCATTTTTCTTAATCTTGCAGGTAATTAGACAAAACTTTTCTGATTTGTGTTATTGAATCAGCATAACATTAATATTTATGTATTCTGGTTTTCAGTTTCAGGTGAGTATTAATACCAAAATATGATTCTGGATGATTTTTTAAAAATAGATATTAACTCTTAACAGTTTATGAGATAATTGGGATAGCCTTTTCAACTCATTTGTGATATTTCTATAGAATCCATATCAAGCCAGACTTACCTCATTTTTGTTTTTGACTCAGAATTTTTTAGATTTGAAAGGAACCATAGTGATTTATTCCAGGGATGAGGTATAAGTTTTTTCTCAGAAGCTAGCTTCAAATAATTAATAGGGTCACCTGGTGTGCTGTACTGAAAAGGTTTCTGAAGCTATAGGCTCAGAGGGAAAATGCTTTGATTTGTTAGTAGTGTCTGTGATGGGCACTGTGCGCATCTTTGCACACAAATCATGTATTTACCATTTCTGATCTACTCTTTTTCATTTTATAGAAGAGGAAAGTGAAATTCACAGAGATTAAGTAATTTACCTTAGCTGAGTTAATAACTGAAAACAAGAACTTAATTACCTTAGGTTTTCCATATGTTGTTCCTATTCTTAACTGCTGTTTTCTCCTCTGTTCGTAATCTGTAATTTTAAATTCTAAATCTTCGCTTGGGCATTGATTGCCAGTAACAGTTTGTTTACCTGAATTAACTTAAGAATGTGGTAAGGCCATATGATAAGGGGACCTGACTTATTTGGGTCAGAGTTTCGGGGAATTGACAGTGTAATTTGGGAGGTAGTGTTGATAACAATAAAATAACATATGAAGCATTGGCTAAGTGCTAAACAGTTAGTACCAACAGTAGCACCTGTGACTGTTTAGAGGCGGAAGGTATCATCAAGAGCTTGACCCACTGTGCAGAGTTTTATGGAAGAAGATAGTCTTGTTTGGCGCCTTAAAGGAAATGTAGGATATTAACGGGAGACAAAGCCATGAAAGCAAAATTCTATGTGTAGCACATATTGAGGGAATAGTTAGAAGCCTGGGATTCGTGTAGGAAGATTGTGTAAATCACTTCACAATGTCCAAATTGTGGAGAATCTACTTCACTGTAACTACAGAAATACATAGCAAATATTCTAGTTCCCACAAAGAATATAAATCTAGGAGCAACGTATGTTAATGTCTATATTAAAAACAAATTGGAATTATTTAATTGGAATTAATAGCATAGATTTTAGTGTAAATTGAAAAAATTGTATGATTTTTATGTTTTGAATATGCTTTGTGATTATATGCATAAGTATAATAGTAATACATAATTTAGAACCTCAACATTCCCACCAATTTCTCTTTCTAGACATTGTATGACAGCGTGTACCTGACTTTATACAATATTTGTTTTACTTCCTTACCTATTCTGATATATAGTCTTTTGGAACAACATATAGACCCTCATGTATTACAGAACAAGCCCACCCTCTATCGGTAAGTATTTCCTTGTGTGAAACATCCTTCACATTTCTGATTGCAAGTAGTGTATTAAATAGTTACCAATTATTTATAGTACCTAAAAAATAAGCAAATATTTTAGTGTCTTGGTGATTTATACTTTACTATAGAAAATTCTTTAGTTGTTTGACTTTGTTGAGTATCAAAGAGAAAAAAATTTTTTTCCAATGTTTTAAGAAAGAACACTTTAGTCCCAGGAATGCATTGTCATTTGTACAATTTGCAGTTACTGTTGCAAACCAATAATACTCTGTTTCATGTGCACAAAAAGACATTAATTCACTAATTGGTAGTCTCTAGAATTTCTTAAAAAGTTAGTTTATGTTCTACTGTTGCTGAATTTATGAATAATAATCAATGCAAAGTGCAGGGTTGAGGACATTGACTCCCATTCCAGATCCCTTGCTTTATTCCAGCTTCCCCAGAACCAAGTAATTCCAGAGATGTGATGGGGACCTGTTCTCCTGGGCCAGCTCATGGTTTCCTCTTATAGAGGAACCACTCATAGAGGTATCTAATTATCCAGATATGGAATAGCTTCCTTTGATTTCCCAGGATATCTAGGACAGGGCTTGACCCAAGAGTGGTACAAATAGTTCTTCCCATATAGCTATTGTTGGAAGTGAAGTTAGTTAGCAGCTTTAATGCTGAACCTAACTCAGATGACCCCACTAAAAAGAGACCTCATGGCAGAGTGACTGAATGTTAACAGAAGAATATAATATAGGTAAGTCAGCGTTTCACAATTAAACTGAAGTATTCTGTCTATATCATTTTTTTATCAAATGAGAAAATATGCTTGAATGTATCATGTGAACTATAAGCCATTACACAGGTGTATGATATGAGCAGTGGTTTATAAATTTGATTTATTTATTCTTTCTGCTAATATTTTCAAACAATTTTAAATTAAAATCCATCTAGGTTTTTAATGATCAAATTATAATTGTTTAACAGACAAGTAATAAATGATTCCTAATGTGTTCCTTTTTTCTTTTCTTTCTTTTTTAATTTACAGAGACATTAGTAAAAATCGTCTCTTAAGCATTAAAACATTTCTTTATTGGACCATCCTGGGTTTCAGCCATGCCTTTATTTTCTTTTTTGGATCCTATTTTCTAATAGGGAAAGATATATCTCTGCTTGGAAATGGTCAGGTAAAATATCCTTAATTTTTTAAAGAATTCTTGTTAATAATTTGACTTGGTTTGGTTTTTGATAACTTTTTGTCATAGAAAATGAAGTAAAATTTCATTTAAATTATAAATTTCAGATGTTAAAGTACAAATATTAAAAGGTTTAAAACTTTTTTTTAATGTAATGAGGTTTAATGCAAACAAATTGAAACAGAAAGGCAATACAATCTAGTCTTAAAATGAAACTGAAGTTACTAGACAACTTTGTTACTCAAGAATTAGCTCATACAAAGAGATATGTTATACGCCTGCATGCTGTTCAGCTCAGGATTGTGTTTTAATGATAGCCACCATTCATTTGGTGCTTACTTTTGTGCTGCTGAGTAATTTGCATGTCCCATCTCCATTTAATCCTCAAAATAATCCTGTTAGAGAGCTATTATCGCCCTGGCTTTTCATATGAGAAAGGAAGACTTTGTATGTATTTGTTTGCTTAGGGAGTACTGCCATACTTTTCAATGCACACTAGCAACTCTACGTAGGTGTCATAAACTACTGTTAGTGTGGCCACTTTTCTGAAATGTGAAATTAGGAAAGGGTGCTAAATTGTACACTGTTATACTGTGTCCTGATTGGATTGCTCTTGGCAGAACTAGACCTCTCTTTCTAGACTTAGCTAAATAGGTTAGGAAGAAAAGAAATGACAGCAGTGGTACTATGGTGGATTGGAAATGCCTGTCACTTTTAGTTCCCCTTTTCTATTCCCAGTACTTTAAGTATTGCAAAATACATTTGGAGATAGAGAAATGCAAGACTCAACAAACATGTATTGAGGACCAACTTGGTCCAAAGTATTATATACTTGACTCAGTTTACTTGGTCGTGAAGCTTAGGGTTTTTGTGAGGGATACAGAAAATGAGCAAGTAAACTAATAACAAAATATACCAGTGCAATAAGTCAAATAGGTTTCTTTCTGGTTTTTTTTTTTTTGAGATGACATTATTATTATTATTATTTTATTTTAAAGATGTGGGGTACAGTTCAGGGTTAGGTACATAAGAGGTCATCGTACGGGTAAAGTTTGGTACTCGTTGATGTTATGTGCGCCCCGAAATAGGTTTCTAATATAGAGAGGCCCTAAGCATACAGATTCCTTCAGGTTGTGCAGTAGGAGCACAAGTCTTCTTGCCACTTCTCTTCTGATGTGGCTAAAAATAGGAATCTATTTTGTATAGCATAAAGGCTACGTTACTTACCAAATAACTACTTTTTAGCAAGTTTTTTCTCTGTGCCGAGTATACTAAATGCATTAGCTTATTAAATCATAATAACTCTGTGTGAGAAAAATATCATCTGTTACTTTTTGCATATTAGAAAATTAACCTCAGAGAGGTTAAGAAACTTGACAGGTTAAGAGAGAGGCTACAAAAGTTCACACAGTAAGTAATTACGGGAGTCAGATGCAGACTCACAGCTGTGTGACTTTAAAGCTGGTGTGCTGGCCGGGCATGGTGGCTCTGCCTGTAATCTCAGAACTTTGGAAGGCCAAGGCAAGAGGATTGCCTGAGCCTGGGGATTCGAGACCAGCCTGGGTAACTTGGTTAGACCTTGTCTGTACAATAAATCACAAAAACTAGCTGGGTGTGGTGGCTTGCGTCTGTAGTTCCAGCTACTTTGAAGGCTGAGGTGGAAGCATCGTCTGAGCTCAGCAAATCAAGGCTGCTATGGCCGTGAGCATGCCACTGCACTCCAGCCTGGGCAACAAGAGTGAGACTCCAACTCAAAAAAAAAAAGAAAAAAAAACTGATGTGCTTAGGTTACTTTGGGAAACAACTGTCAGCCTGGTGCCCTTCTGCGTAATCTTGCTGCCAGTACAAGTGCCACCAAGCATACAGATGTGTGAGTCAGTGTGCCACTTCCACAAAACAGTGGTGTGAAACCTAGACAGAATAAAGGAAGGAGCAGAGGTAAGAAATAGGAAGAGTGGGTGTTCATCACTGGGTGAAAAAGAAAGGAAATTAGAGAGAGCTTTTGTTGCTAGACACTGCTTTTTTAATTTTAAAAGTAATATGTGCCCGTTGTGGTAAATTTAGAATTTATAGGAAAAAGTATGAAGAAAGTAAGTTGTCTGTTGTCCCTCTACCCAGATGTCATTACTTCTATTATTTTAACTATTTCTTTCCCTTTTTAAAAGATTTTTTGCTGTTTTTATTAATTTCATAGTTTATTTTCCTTTATTTCTTACATTATAGGCTAAATGGTTTTTGTATATTATTAAAAATGCTTCCAAAACATTTTTCATAGTTACATAATACTCTGCTACATGTAATAATTTATTTAAATATCCCCTTAATTTGAGAATTTTGTTTGTTTCTAATTTTTAGTGACTGTTTCTAAAACTAAATTTTGAGCATTCTTTATACAAAAGATAAAACCTTAATGAAGGCTAAATTGTTGGCCTTCAGTATAAAAGGTTTTTTTCTTTTTACCATCTGTTTAATTATTGGTTTCGGTTTTGTTTTGTTTACTCAAATTAAAATCATTAACTTTTTTCTCCCTTTAGCCTACTAATTCTACCACTTAGATACACACCACTAGAAATTAATTGCGTCAGTACTAAGTATATTAGAAAAGAAGCACACATTAGAACCAGTCAGAATTGGACTCACATGCTGGTACCTGTAGTTATCATTTGGGTTAACCTCTCTAAGACTCGGTTTCCTCATCACTAAATGAAGAACATAATCCTCACCTTGCAGGTTTGCTGTGAGTATTAAATGATATAGATCGTTAAGCACAGTGGCTAGCATATGGAAGTACTCAGTAAGTCTTAACAGCATTCATTGTTATTTTTACCATTAAATCATATTGGAAGACCCTGTGCTACCCAGTCCCACCTGATCTCCCAAAAACTCTCTCCTCTTTAACTATGAGTCACCTTACTGACTCTCAGAACTGGCCGTGCTCATTTCTAGTTATAGCCATTGCTTGTGTTTCTCTCTACAGTGTTCATGCCAGTCTCTTCCTAAGCCACTTCTCCACCCGCCGTGTTTTCTCCACAGTTGAGCCCACGCACCCCTTTCCTTTTGCTCCAGCTCCCACTTATATGTCTCCCTGTGCTAAAAATCCTTTTAGTCTGTTTAATCCATGTCTCATTGCTTAGCACTGGTTATGTTGAGTGCTTCCTGTTTTCTAAATATTGTTCTTGTATACCCAAGGAATCTACACACAATTGATGACCTAGAGTAGAAAACATTAATAGAGGGAAATACCAAGAGGAGGAATGAGTGGAGGTAAAAATGAAGTCAAGGCAAGCAAGTATGATCCTCAGAAAGGAGAAAGAGTTTGCAGTCTTTTGGGGTTAAGGGCAGAACAACTAAGGGGAAGTTAAGATTTTATCCCAATTTTTGGTGTAAGGGTGTAGCAATATTATGAATGTTGCATATTAATTTTCAACAAATATCTTTGAAATATTCACTCATTCTTAATTTCAACTTAGGTTAGGTAAGAGCCATTCATTCTTTATA
Source organism: Tarsius wallacei (assembly GCA_963574415.1). NCBI lineage: Eukaryota > Metazoa > Chordata > Mammalia > Primates > Tarsiidae > Tarsius > Tarsius wallacei. The sequence continues at coordinate 1,775 of CAUYQG010051864.1, read as the reverse complement.
TATTCTTCTCAAATCTTTTTAATAAACCTTTCTTTCCCTTAGTAAAATGTAAGTCCTGATCAGTTTCACTGAAACTTGAGAATACTGAAAGAGTGTGTATGACATGTCTGAATTCCTGTCTGTGCATGTCTCTAAAACTGCTTTTTGATAGGCAAATCCTTTATCTTCAGAACACCATAAAAAAAGATACTCCGTTACTGTTACTCCTTAACAAGTTGCTAGGAACAAAAATACATTAGTTCTGAACTAGTGACTAATTTTTAACTGTTTTTCTTCTAAATAGTAGAGTAGAACTCACACAAAATTTGTTTAGCCATATGCAGGCTTAAAAAGTAATCACAATATTTGAATATAAATATTAGTTAAAAACTAGGGCTTGTCTTGCAAAACAGTACTATTGTATTACTATAAACATTTGTCAAGAAATCGCAGATTAGTGATTTGGTTGAATATATGTTTGTGTAATTTTATTTTTCAAAGTTAAAAATGAACTTAAGATTTTTAATTGTTCCTATAATCTGATAGAATCAACTTTTTTGGAATTGTTTTTAACCCGGCATCATTGAACACTACAGGTTTATGTTTGATAGTTATAAATGTTTAACTCTCATGCTACCTTAAATTTTTAAGCAAATTTATCATTAAAGCGTAATCATTTTTTATTAATAGAATTTTTACAAAAGACGAGATTGTTATAAAATATTTATTTATGAAAGGTTTTGATGTAACTTCTAAAATGTAAGTCTAGCCAGGCAAGTGGCTCACAACTGTAATCCCAACACTTTGGGAAACTGAGACGAGAGGATTGCCTGAGCACAGGGGTTCAAGACCATCCTGGGCAACATGACGAGACCTCTTCCCTACAATAAGTCAAAAATTAGCTGGGCATGGTGGCACACCTGTAATTCCAGCTACTTAGAAGACTGAGGTGGGAGGATTGCCTGAGCCCAGCAGGTTGAGGCTGCTGTAGCCATGAGCATGCCACTGCACTCAGTCTGGGCAACAGAAAGAGACTCCAACTTAAAACAAACAAACAAAAAATTTAAGTCCTTCTCAAAGTAATATACCATCTGACTTTCATATAAAAACTGACTTTCATGAAATCATTTTTAAAACAGCTTTATTAAGGTATAACTGATATATAATAAACTATACATATGTAAAATATGCAGTTTTGACATATTAAATGACTAAAACCATCTTAATCATTTTTAAATGTGTAGTTCTGTAGTGTTAAATATATTCACATTGCTATGCAGCAGATCTCCAGAAATTTTCACCTTGCAAAACTGAAACTTTAAACTCACTAAACAACTAGTCCCCTCTACTACTCCCCCCACTCCCAGCCACTGGCCATTCTGCTTTCTGTTTTTATAAATTTGACTGCCTATGAAATCATTTTTTTTCTAAGGCTAAATAAGTATTACATCTCTTTTAGAATTTGTCTGGAGCTTCGGTAAAAACTGAAAACTCCCCATGCTAAAAAAAAAAAAAAAAAAAAAAAATAGTTGTACATACCATGAAGAATGCTAAGTATACTATAAATTAGAAAGGCAACTAAGAATTCTGTTTTGAAAAAAAAAAAAAAAAAAGAATTAGCCGGGCTCGGTGGCTCAGCCTGTAATCCCGCGCCTTTGGGAGGCTGAGGTGAGTGGATTGCCTGAGCCCGCGGGTTCGAGACCCGCCTGGGCAAGCGAGACCTCATCTCTACAATAAATCAAAAAAACAGCCGGGCGTGGTAGCGCGCGCCTGTAGTTCCAGCTACTTGGAAGGCT
>CAUYQG010051863.1:0-14026 GCA_963574415.1 Tarsius wallacei | reverse complement strand
GCCAAAAACTAAAAGCAAAAAATTTTTTAAATTGAAAATTAAAAAAAAGAAAAACCTGCCCTCCTGTGGCAGGCTCTGCAATTGTTCCTCTAATCAGGTCTCTCCTGCAGAGCCACCTCTTTCACTCTCTCCTCAGTGTCTGAAGCAGGGAAGGAGGAGGGGGAGTGGAGGTGAGTGGGGCTGTAGTCTTCCCCTCCCACTCTTAAATGGTCAGGGAGATCTCTTCCAGTGAGGAGGTACAGGATTGTCTCTTCCCCAGGTATGTGCTCGTGAGGGGTGCAGTAGCCAGGCCTATCCTGGAATGGAGCTCTCCTATTGCAACTGATGTCCAGACTCCACCTGGGTTTGTCCCTCTCAGTCGTGGCCCAGCTGTGTGGGTCTGACATTCAGAGGATTGCTGGGAAGGAGGGGGTTTGGGTTAGCCCCGGACTCATCACTGATCTCTTTGGAGTTCTTCCTCTCCTTTCTGGCCAAACACTTTGTCCCACAGCTGGATCAGGGTAGGGGATGAGGCGCCTGGAACTCAGCACTCGTCAGATCCCTCTGAAGTTTGTGCTCTCAGGATATTCCCTTTGGGCCATGATCAAGCCCTGAGTAGTTGATCCGCCGGTCACAGAAATCGGTTCTGTTGGTACGTGGTGAGCAAGTCAGAGTGCTTTCCTGCTTCTCCTTCAATATGGTGGTGGGGTGCCTCTCTTGTCTTCTTCTGTGGGAACTTGCCTCTGGACTCCGTCCACAGCCCCTTCCAGCTCCCTGCCAGGTGCTGAAGTGATGAGGCAAAGCCCTGAGCAGTCTCTCTCCTTCTTCAATGGTGTGGGAGCGCCTGGGGCAGTAGTGCCTCCCCACTGCTTTTCAAAAGGAAAACTTCTGTCCATTTAAAAAAAAAACAAAACAATGGTGCTCCACAAACTGGGAAGAGCCAGGGACAAAGTAGAGAAGCTGCAGCACTTGCTGTTGTGCCAGGGGCTTGGCCACCCACTCACAAGCCCTACTTAGACAGTCTCTCCCAGCGTTTTCTTGCCCGGGAGGGTTTATTGATTTGAAAAAAAAAGAAAAGAAAAAAAAAGAAAGAGAAAATGGTGCTTGGCTTCTGCATTCCGGGAATCACTAGGGTCCAAGCCCAACCGCTGTGGTACCAGCAGCTGCACCAGGAGATCCCTGGCTGCTAGCTCCCTAGCCCTCACTCAGTCAGCCACTCACATGCCCACTCGCTCACCAGCACATACACAACATTTTCCATACACTCACTCACACGGGGACGTGCATAGTCCGATTGGCTTGGCCGCTATCTTCCCCGCCTCATCTTCATATTTTTTTTGAGTTGGAGTCTCACTCTTGTCACAGGCTGGAGTGCAATGACCACTCATGGCTGCTGCAGTCTCGACCTGCTCAGTTTAGGTGATCCTTCAACCTCAGCCTTCCAAGTAGCTGGAACTGTAGATGCACGCCACCATGCCCGGCTAGTTTTTGTGAATTATTGTAGAGACAAGGTCTCACCAAGTTACCCAGGCTGATCTTGAACCCCTGGTTTCAGGCCATCCTCTCACCTCCGCCTCCCAAAGTGCTGGGGTTACAAGCTGAGCATTTGTATTTCCATATCCCACTTTTTACACAAATATTTGCCATTTGAGTTTTTATTATCATATCTCGAATGTCTTTAAAAGTTACCCTAGAGGAAGGGGCTTCAAGATGGCTGACTAGAGGCATTTGACACTTGCCTTCTCCACAAAGAAGAACCAAAATAGCAAGTAGATAATCACACTTCAAATAGAGCACCTAAGAGAGAACACTGGAATTCAACAGAGAAGTGACAGGAAACACCTGAGGCACAGGAGAGGGAAGTGAGGCAGCCATATTGGCCTTGAGAGTCCCCCAGTAGGACAGAAGTGTGGCAGAAGGGTAAGTGAGAGATCCCAGTGTCCCACATTTCCACGTGGACTCCTGCAGCACTAGCCACAGGAGAAGTTTTAGTGAGCCTTGAGAATTGGATAGGGACCTGCGTGGACACTGAGCAATTGCACTGCTGGGTTCCATATGCCCCTTGAGTCCTGAAAGCCACAGCATAGTGTTATTTTTGAAAGCCTAGTTCCTACCAGACTGCATCCTTCCCTGGGGCCTAACAGCCTCTGCATCATCCCTGGAGCCCAGTTGACATCCCCTCTGAGACCACCTTGAGGGTTGCAGCAGCATCATGTCAGTTGGACTCAATGGAGAAACAGCATCCCCAGCACTCTAGTACATGCAGCGTCCTATACCCCGTAGAATGGGCAGTGCAGTGCACCAGGGAGGATGCTCCCAGGACAAAGGGAGCCAAAACACGCACTTTCTAGAGTCTGAGAACCACCTGCCAAGGAAGGGTATCACAGACAGCAACCCTGACCCCCAAAAGCAAGGTTGCTACAATACACCCTGAGGACAGCCTACGCTGCCACATACGGTAGCTGCTGCTGCTGTTGCTGCTGCTGTCACCAAGGGCCAAAGTACGTGCCATCATCAGTGACCCCACCTTTCCAGCAGTAGGACCACTACTGTGTACTTATACATTTCCTGAGGACTTGTTTTCCTTGTGACTGCTGCTGCTGCTGTCCCTACTGTAAACCAATCTGACAACTGCCTCCCTGCAACTGCAGCCATTGTCATCAGCTATGCTCTCCCATCAACAGGACTACAGCACACACTTATTTGTGTGTGTGTGTGTTTACATTTCTTTTTTTTTAACTTTTCATTTTTTTATTTTAAAGATGTGGGGTACAATTCAGGGTTAGGTATACAAATGTTCATTATGCCTGTACCCTTGTTGATGAGGTGTGCCCCCCACTTCCCCAGGCAGATTCCTACTACTGCCAATCCTGCCTTCCCGCTCTCTCCCAATCACTGGTAGTTTCCTACTACTGCCAATCCTTTTCTTATAGTATTATGATAATTGTTCAAGGTCCACTTATGAGTGAGAATATATGACACTCAGTTCTTTGTTTTTGTGAAAGATCACTCAGTATTATAGACCCTAAGTTCATCCAGGTTGCTGTGAAGTTCATGATTTTGTTCTTCTTTATGGCTGCGTAATATTCCATCATGTATATGTACCACATTTTAAAAATGCAGTCCTCTTTCAATGGACTGCATGGTTGGTTCCATGTTTTTTACAGCACAAACGTCTTCCCACCATTGGAGGTCCTGGGCATTCCCCCATTCTGCCCACCACAGTTAGTGCCTGAGTGCATCACTAGGGGCCCTGAAGACAGGCCCACTTGCCCTGATAATCCCCAGCAGTGCCTGAGCACACCACCCAGAGGGGGATTGCCCCACCCTGTCCACCACCACTAATCTCTGTTCACTCCTCCCAGAAGACTGAGAGTGGGCCTATCCAGGTTGCCATTAATGCCACAGTCAGCATCCACATGCACATTCCATTTGAGGACCTGGGGATTGACCCAACCAGCCTGTTGCAGCTATTTCTGACACCAACTCATGCCATTTCAAAACACTACTGCCATCATCCATGCCATACATGCTATCTAGGGGGATAAGGACCTTCCCACTCACTGCCCCACAGCTGCCACTGCTGGTACCTGAATAAGATGCCTGGAGGCCCCAAAATCAACTAATTTGGGATCACTAATATTAGTGCCCATGTATACTGACTGAGGATCCGAGGACATTCATCTGAACTTTCTGCTTGCATCACTGGGGTCCAAGGACTGGCCCACTTGGTGTACCCATCCCCAGCAAAAATCTCACCACAGCCTCCATTTAAAAATGAAAGCCTAAGCCACTGAGAAAATTATAGACACCACTGAAGCTGTTTACAACCAAATAAATCATATGGAGACTATACTACACCCAGAATCAAGGCTAGTATCCTATCCAATCATCACTATAGATAAATCTTCAGGAAAAAGTCTTCCCCTATGAAAGCCAGTCCAAAAAATGGAAAGAAGTGACTGTTACAGAAGTTGTGTAAATATCAAAGAAAGGACACAAGAAATATGAAAACCCAAGGAAATATCACACCCTTAAAGGAACAGAATAATTCTTCAGCAACAGACTCCAATGAAAATGAAATTTATACAATTCTGGAATTCAAAACAATGATGCTAAAGAAGCTCAGTGAGATAAAAGAGAACACAGACAAATAATACAGATAAATCAGAAAAACAAATCAGGATAGGAATGAGAAATTCACCAGAAGGATAGATGTCATAAAAAGGAACCAAACAGAAAGGAACTAAAAAATTTAACAAATAAAATAAAAATTAATTCAATAGTATTAATAATAGACTATATCAAATTGAAAAGAATCTCAGAATGTGAAGACAGGTCTTTGGGAAATAACCCAATCAGACAAAACAAAAGCAGCAAAAAAAGAATGAACAAAGTCTACATGACAATGGGAAACCATATCACCATCAAATACATGAATTTTAAGTGTTCCATATAGGGAAGGGACCAAAGGCATAGAAACCCAATTTAATAAAGTAATATCTGAAAATTTCCCGTCTAATAAGAGTTTTAGACATATAGACATAGGAAATTCAGAGATCCTCAAATAGGTACAACCCAAAAAAGACCTTCATGGGCTCTGCATGGTGACTCACCCTATAATCTTAGCATATTAGGAGGCCAGGGTGGGAGTATTGCTGAGCTTAGGAGTTTGAGACCAGCTTGGATAACATAGTGAGACCATGTCTCTCCAAAAAATAAAAAAAATTAGCTGGGTATGATGGCATGTGCCTATAGGCCTAGCTCCTTGGGAAGCTGAGGTGAGAGGATTACCTGAACCCAGAAATTCAAGGCTAGGTGAGCTGTGATTATGCCACTGCACTCCAGCCTGGGCAATAGAGTAAGATCCCCAACTCAAAGGAAGAGAAAGTCCTTTATGGTATATTATAGACAAACTGTCAAAAGTCAAAGACAAATAATTCTGAAAACAGCAAGAGAAAGGATTCTAGTCACATAAAAGGGGACCCACAACAGACTAACAGCTGATTTATTAGCAGAAGACTTATAGACCAAGAGACAATAGGATGACATATTCAAAGTACTGGAAAAAACTGTCAGTCAAGAATTATACACAGAGCAGTTATCCTTCATAGATGAAGGATAAATAAATTCTTTGCAGATAAGCAAAAACTGAGAAAATTAATCACCAGTAGACCAACCCTATAAGAAATGCTTAAGGGAGTCCTGCATCAGGCAGTGAAAGGACAATATCTACTATTATGAAAATACATGAAAGTCTGAAATACACTGGTAGAAAAACACAAAAGTGAGGAAGAAAAAAGACTCAAATGTTATAACTATAGGAAACCACAAAACTGCAATGGTTAAAATAAAAGAGAAAGAAAGGAACAAATAATTTACAAAACAACCAGAAAACAATTAACTAAATGATAAGACTAAGTCCTCCCCTAAACATAATAACCTTGAATGTAAACTGATTAACTCTTCTGTTTAAAAGTTATAGACTGACTGAATGAATTTTAAAAATGACCCAACTATATGTTGTCCACAAGAAACTCACTTCACCTGTAAAGACACATATAGACTAAAAGTAAAGGGATGGAAAAAGACATTCCATGCAAATGGAAACCAGAAACAAGCAGGATTACCTATACTTATAAGTATACCAGATATAATAGACTTTAAATTAAAAATAATAAAAACAAGGAATATCATTATATAGTGACAAAGGGATCAATTCAGCAAGAGAATTCTAAATATAAGCACCCAATACCAGAACACCTAGATATGCAAAGCAAATATTAAATTTAAAGGGAGAGATTAAATATAATACAATAATCGTTAAGGACTGCAGTACCCCACTTTCAGCATGAGCCATATCATCGAGACAGAAAATCAACAAGAAAATATTGCATTTAAATTGCACTTCAGACCAAATTAACTAACAAACATTTTATCCAGCAGCAGAAAACATGTTTTTCTCATCAGCTCATAAAACATTCTCTAGGATAGACCACATGTTAGGACACAAAACAAGTCTCTACAAATTTTAAAAAGTCAAAATTATACCAGACATATTCTCAGACCACAATGGAATAAAATGAGAAATGAATAACAAGAGGAAAGCTTGGAAACTATATCAGTTCATGGAAATTAAACAATCTGCTCCTGAACAACCAATGGGTCAACGAAGAAATTGAAACCAATGAAACTGGAAGAACAACATCCCCAAACCTATGGCATATAGCAAAGTCAGTGCTATGAGGAAAAAGTATAGCAATAAGTACCTACATTTAAAAAGTAACGATGTCATGTAAACAATCTAGTGATGCACCTCAAGGAACCAGAAGAGCAAGAACGAACCAAACCCTAAAGTGGTAGAAGGAAAGAAAATAAATTAGAGCATAAATAAATGAAAGAGACAAAAAATTCAAAGTATCAACAAAATAAAAAATTGTTTTTTTTGAAAAGACAAACAAAATTGAAAAACCTTTGGCTAGACTAACCAGGAAAAAACAAAAAACCCAAAGAAACTAAATCAGAAATGAAAAAGAAAACAAAACAATTGATACCACAGAAATACAAAATATCCTTAGAGACTATCATGAGCAACTGTAAATTAATAAATTAGAAAAACTAGTGGAAACAGATACATTTCTAGACACATACAACCTACCTAGATTGAATTATGAAGAAACAGAAAACCTCAATCAAACAATAATGAACAACAAGATTGAATCGGTAACAAAAAGTCTCCCAACAACAACAACAACAATGACAACAACAACATGCTCGGGACCTGATGGCTTCACTGCCACACCCTATCATATTTACAAAGAAGAACTAACACCAATTCTCCTCAAACTATTTCAATAAATTGAAAAGAAGGTAATTATTTTTAACTTACTTTATGAGGCCCTGGAATTGAAACCAGACAAGAACACAATTAAAAAAGAAAACTATAGGCCAGTATCACAGATAAACGTTGATGCAAAAGTCATCAACAAAATACTAGCAAACCAAATTCAATAACACATTAATATCATTTACCATCATCGAGTGGGATGCATCTCAGGGATGCAGGAATGGTTCAACATATACAAATTAATAAATGTGATTCATCTTATTAACAGAACTCATAACAAAAGAGTATGATTATTTCAATGGATGCCAAAAGAGCAGTCTATAAAATTCAACATTTCTTTATGAAAAATTTCTCATCAAAATAGGTATAGAAGGAACATACCTCAAAATATTAAAAGCCATATATGACAGACTCACAGCTAACATTGTACTGAATGGGGAAAAATTAAAGGCCTTTCTTCTAAGGACTGACACAAAACAAGAATGTCCATTTTCACCATTTTTATTAAGCTTCATACTGGATGTCCTGACCAGAGAAATTAGGCAAGAAAAAGAAATGAAGACCATCTAAATTGAAAAGGAAGAAGTCAAATTAACTTTGTATGCAGATGGCTGAATCATATACCTAGAAAAACCAAAAGCTTCTACCAAAAAACTTTTAGAACTAATAAATGAATGTAGTAAAGTTGCAGGATACAAAATCAATGCATAGAAATTAGTAGCATTTATATATGTCAATGGTGAATAATCTGAAAAAGAAATCAATCCCATTTATAATAACTACAAAGAATATAAAATACCCCCAAATCAATTTAACCAAATAAGTGAGAGATTTATTAAAGAAAAATGTAAAACATTGAGAAAAGAAATTGAAGAACACACACACACAAAATAAAAAGACATTCCATATTCATGAATTGGAAGAATTAATATTGTTAAAAATAACAAAGCCACACAAAGCAATTACAGATTCAACGCAATTGCTATCAAAATTCCAATGGCATTCTTCACAGAAATTGAAAAAAGCTCTAAAATGCATATGGAACCACAAAATTCCCTGACTAGCCAAAGCAATTCTGTGCAAAAAGAACAAAGCTGTATGAAAGTGGAAAGAAGGCAAGATGGCAACCGAACCGGTGGGAGCGTGAAATTCTCCACAACGGCAAGTGTCCATAAAGATAGTCTGTGTGAGTGGGTGAGTGCCACTGGGTGAGTGAAAGTCTGTCTGGGGGGAAGAGTCAGTCAGGGGCTCCCCTCTGGAGATGGCTATAATCCACAACTGTCCTGAGATCTGAGCCCCGCAGCCTTTAGGATTGTCAGCCATTCTTGAGGGTTTCCTGGAAGGAGGCAGCAGAGGTCAGCTGCTCTCAGCACCTGGAACCTGGCCCATACCACCACCTGTGGCAGTAGGCTGGGCATTGGCAGAGGGAACCGTGGAAAGGACACGTGTTAAAGAAATCTGGATCTGAGCCCTGCCACCTGCGAGGAGACACCAACTGACTGTTGCCATTTTCTCTGTCCTGGGACTGGGCAGAGACCAGCATTGGCCCTCCCCACCAACGCCTTCCCCTCAATCAGCCTCCAACCTGGGACCCAGAGGCGATCACCACACCCCGCTGGGATCAACAATCACTGATCCAGAGAGGAAACCTCAGGAGCAGACATAGAGAGATGGACACCCCACTCCCATGCTGGACCAGGCACAGACACGTTGGATCTGAGTGGGGGACATGGTGGCAGCAGCAGCAGGAGTGGACGAGTTGAGTGAGTTGGGATCTGATTCATCCTCCTCCCACAGCAGTCGTTGGGGCTAAGAGCCACCACTTCTGCTGGCGCCAAAAGCAGAGGGGAGGACCTGGAGAGCAGAGCCTGTTCTCTACCTAATCAGCGGCCAGAAGCAGCAGCAGTGAGAAAGGACGCTGAAGTTCCAGAAATGGCCACCGAGGGAGCTCTTTTCTTTTTTTCTCTGTTTTTGTTTATGTTTTAGTACTTTTTTTTTTTTTGCTTTTTTTTTTTGGTGATTTTTAGTTTTTCTGTTTGCATATGGGTATTTTTGAAGGCGAGTGCGTTATCAGGATTTTTGTTTGTTTGTTTGCATGTTTGTATGTTTTTTTCTTCTTTTAAAAATTGTTTTAGTTTATTCATTAGTTGGTATCTCTGTCTGTTTTCCTTTGCCTTCTCTTCTGTCTTCATCTTCCTTTAGTCTCCTTTCTTTTTCTATTCTTGCCCTTTTACTTCCCTCATTTTGTTCTCATGGGGCATACATACACCCCCACTGCATGGGCAGATTATAAGGTGGCAGGAAGTGGGTTTCAGGGGGCCCACACACCTGTCAGTGGATACTGTGATCTTCAGATAGCTTCTGAACTCTAGCTTCCCTATCTCACCCTAATCAAATCTCAAAGCTACAAAAGGCACAACTCATTATCCCTATTCCAACTTCAAAATTGAATAAATCCAGAGGCTCTACAAAGGAAGAATAGGGGGTCGAGCAAACAGAAGTGAAAGATATCCTCCATCACTGAGCAATGGAGTTAAAAAAGAAAGAAAAAGGGGGAGGAAAACCATCACAAATGAAGAAGAATCAAAGGAAGAATACAGGTTCCATATGTACTCCTGGGAAGACAGCACCTGGGATTACAGACTTCAGAACTCAAACAATGAAGGGCCCCTAGAATGACTGGTCGCAAACCACAAATCCAGAGATCAATATATTAATAGAGAGAATGAAAAGAAATGAGGAGAGACAAGAGGAAAGAATGAAGGAGTTGATAACTGAGATGATGGCGATAAAGAATACAGTAAATGAAATAATAAACTGACAAGCATGGAAAACAAAATTAACCAAACAGAAGAAAGAATCTCAGAGTTTGAGGACCAAAATATGGAACTAAGCCAAACATTGAAAAGTAACTTAAAAAGGCAGAACAAAGAGGCTGAACCTAAGATTAACTGGCATTCCTGAGGCAGATAGAGACACATAGAAATAGAGATTTCATAAAATTATCCAAGAAAACTTTCCTCATCTCATCAGAGACATGACCATTTGAACACAAGAGATTCAGAGAACCCCTGCAAGACATCAAATGAGAAGACCAACTCCTGGACACATAGTAATCCACTTACACAGAGTAGGTATAAAAGAAAGAATCCTAAGGGCAGCAAGAGAGAAAGGGCTTATGCACTGGGGGCAGTGTTCTCTGAGGTCGCAGAGCAGCCCCAGTGCAACACAGAGATAGCACCTGGTCTCAAGATGCAGTTCTGCTGTTCCACAGAGGCAACCCTGTAGCACTTCTCTGCCCGGGCGTTAGGGAGTCTGCTCAGTTTCTCTGCTGGCTGGTGTTCCTGTCCTCAATGGAGTCAATAGCTCCCTTTCTAGCAGTTACCACAGTCTCCAGATTTCAGGACACAGTGGCAAGGCTCTGGAGCCCAGTCCAGGTTCAGGGTGGCGTCTCCCTGCTCTTTCCTTGGGACTGTGCCTCAGGCTCCCTCACTGCACTCCCTCTGTGGCACTCCCCCTGCAACCCTCGCTCCACAGCCCTCATGGCCAGCATTCAACCTGGCTCTGTGGTGTTGGGGTCGGTATCACTCCAGCAGTTCTTCCCAGGAAAAGCTTTGCCGATTTTAGAAAATGGCACTCAGCTTCTGCGCTCCAGGAAGCACTAGGGTCCAAGTAGAGAAGCTGGAGCACCAGTGGCTTCAGGACGAGAGCCCTGGCCACTTGCTTTTGAGCCCCCACTCAGTAAGCCTCTCATACTCCCACTTATACACAGAAACACACGCAGAATTGTCCACACAATCACTCACAGACACAGGAACTTGCACAGTCTGAATGGTTAGGCCATCGTCTTCCAGGAAATCACTGCATTTTTTTTTTAATAATAAAAAATTTAAAAGTCATCGAATTCAAGCAAATCTGAGTTTGAATCCTGGCCCTGACATTTATTGGTCAGGTGATCTTGAGTGAATGACTGAAATTACCCAGGCCTCAATGATCTAATCTGTAAAAAATGAGGACAGAAATATTTGCCTCTTGGGTTTGTTATGAAGGTTCAAGTAGTTAGCATAATGCCTGACACATTAAGAACAGTGAAAATGGTAACTATTATTACAGATGCAATAATAGTAAAATGTGTATTCATCACACATTATTATTTGTTGGAAGGCTGCATAGTCCAGTTCTCAAAACAACTTCAATAATATAATTTTTTTAAAAGCAAAAATTGTATAAAAACAAAAAGGAAACTGGAAAAGGTAAAATAACATATACAATGATTACTTCTTTTAGCAATAGCATTAATAGTCGCTTCTGAAAATCCATTCCATTGAAGAATGAAATGGAGAACAATACAATAGGTTTGAGCAGAAACCTGGTCACAAAGTTGTTATTGTAAGAGAATACAATGAAACCCATAGTTTCAGATACAGAAACTCAGTGTTTCCTAGTGAAGGTGTTACTCTTGTGGATTTTTTTTACTGAGTTCTCCTTCATGAAAGTTCCAGTCTTTTGGAAATTATGTCAGTTGTGGATTTCTTTCTTTCTTTCTTTTTTAAGTGAGAAAGCAGAATTTATTGAGAGGACAGAAAATCTCCCACAGCGGGAGGGGACCCGAAGGGGTTGCCTGGATTTATTTCTTTTAGGGAGGTTGCCCAGATTTCTTCAAAGCAGAGGTTTCTTTTTATTTGTATAAGCTAAAGACCATTTTTTCACACTGGAGAGACTAAGTCAAGAGCCAAATCTGTGTGAGAGTCAATGGAGAAAAAGGGTGCTTGCCCACCCACCCGCTTGCTAAGAATGGATCTTCTGATAAAAAAGTAAATATTCTGAAGTTCCTAGTATCTAAGACTTATTAGACCCCTTAATGGTTCTAAAAGTTCAGGTAGTATGTTTCTAATACATTATGCTTTGTTTCAGAGTAAATGGAATTCAATACCACTTCAAGAAGTGAATGTTTTTAATGTAAAGTTTAAACCTTTAGATTGTGTTTTGTTTCTGTGCTAAATTTTTTTGTGCATGTATTTATGTGCCTAGTATGTTTCACTTAAATCTTTCTAAGTTTTGCTTGCCTACATTTATGGTTTGCTGCTCTCCTAGGAATCTAACTCAGTTTCTATCAACCCCAGTAAGAGTTTTTGAGTTAAAATTCCACTATAGTTTGGTTTTGAAATCTTGACTGTCTCATATTAAGACAAGGTTAGAGAATTTTAGTATTTAGGAATGCAGAGAAAACTCTTACAGAAATAAATTACTGAAGGGTAGTCAGCAAGGTCATGAAACTTCACTGAATAGTTCCATATTTATTCTTATATGGAGTATACTTGCATCCTCATTGAAAGTTATATTTAAAATTTTTATCTAGTTCTGGTTGTTGTGATACATAGATTCCCTTCTGGTTTCACTGGCAGATATTAACTGTCTTCGAACACTCAGAAATCTATTAGGTTAAGTATAACCACACAACTGAGTGAAAAGTTTAATTTTCAAATAAAAAATGATTTCTAACATAATTTGTAAAGCTTCACAATGCTTTTTCTTTGAGAAGACACCAATATTAAAAATCCTCTTTTGTGAAGAGGACACAAAGTATGAATACTGCTCTATGAAAGCTGATTTTATATCAACATCAAGGGATTTTAATGATATAGTAATACATATTTTCACACCATAGGAGGCCATATGGCTAAACAGCACAGAGCAATTTTTATTCTATAAGAGGAAGCATTATCCAGTTGAGGATTTCATAGTCCTGAAAATCCTTGGCTGTAAACCATGATCTTCTAAGCAAACTAATAAGGAAATCCAAGTATGTAAGATAGGGAAAAATGAGTGTGCCAGGATAGGAGGCAGCCAGACATGACCGCCTCAGCTGTAACATACAGAAAACAAACAGGGTCTCCCTAAACACTAACACTGATAAAAGAAACGTAATGGACTTTTGTATGCAGGCCCTCTCTTTCTAGTAACAAGCTGATTTTTCCTTTCCTTGTTTTCAGTTCATATGGTTTGTGTGAGACTGGCACTAAACCAGCTGCAGGGGCAGGCATGTGACCAAGGTAGACCAACCAGAGACAATGAAAGTCAATTCTTGTACCTTGGTTGCAACTACTGAAAAAAGGCATGCTCTTCTGTTTGAATTATTGGAAAAATAGGACAGAAAGCTGAACTCCTCATACCTATTTTATCACCATGAGGGAGAACCTGCTCAAAATAAAGCCAATACAGGCTAGGAGCTGTGGCTCAGCCTGTAATCCCAGCACTTTAGGAGGCAGAAGCGAGAGGATTGCCTGAGCCTAAGGGTTCGAGACCAGCCTGGGCAACTTGGTGAGACCTTGTTTCTACAAAAAATAAAAAAATAAGCCAGGCGTGGTAGAGCGTGCTTGTAGTTCCAGCTATTTGGAAGGCTGAGGCAGAAGGACCACCTAAAGCCCAGCAGGTGGAGGCTGCAGTGACTGTGAACGTGCCCCCGCACTCCAGTCTGGGCGACAGAGTGGACTCCAACTCAAAAAGAAAAAAAAGAAAGAAAAAAAAGAAAGAAAAAAAAAAGACAATACAGAGTTGAGAGGGAGGAAAAATCTAATCTTATTGACATTCTATGAATCTCTGGATCAGACCATGTCTGAAGACCTAAGCTTTTTAGATATGAAGTCAATGCATTCCCTCCCTTCTTTCCCCTGCTTGAGCCAGTTATCAATCGAAAGAAAGTACTCCCTAAGAGATATCCTAATGGATTAGTGTAAGAAATATCATGGTGCACACTTTTAAATACTTGAGAAGAGTCAGTACATAGTTTTTGTTTTAACCTTAAGAGATTCTTCTGTTTGCACTAGGGAGAGTCTCTCACAAGCACCATAGTTTGTGTTACTATCTTATTTTTTATTAATTTAGGTATATTCCTACTCATTACAGATACATTAGCATATTCAAGTCCTTCCCTATTATAGGGATCTCTATAGAGAATAAATTTCTTCACAGAAAGTCAAGTCAATTCTTCCCGTGCTTTGGGAGGCTGAGTGGATTGCCTGAGCCCACGGGTTCAAGACCCTCCTGGGCAACTTGGCAAGACCTCATCTCTACAATAAATCAAAAAATTATCCGGGTGTGGTAGCACACGCCTGTAGTTCCAGCTACTTGGAAGGCTGAGGCGGAAGGATCGCCGGAGCCCAGCAGGTTGAGGCTGTGGTGGCCAGGAGCATGCCACTG
>CAUYQG010051860.1:0-11917 GCA_963574415.1 Tarsius wallacei | reverse complement strand
GCATCATGTTGTTTAGTGACCATGTCTTTGTGGGTTTGGGGGGAATTTTGTTGGTGTTGGTGTTGATGTTTATTTTTATTCCACTGTGGTCTGAGGAGGTGTATGGTAGTATTTCAATCTTATGAAATTTGTTTATGCTTGGTTTATGGCCAATGATGTGATCAACCTTAGAGTATGTTCCATGTGGTGGTGAGTAGAATGTTTATTCTCTGGTTATTGGGTGGAATATTCTGTAGGTATCTATTAAGTCCATTTGGTCAAGCATCAAGTTGTGGTTCCAGATCTCTTTGTTGATTTTTTTGCCTCGATGGTCTATCTAGGGTTGTTCTCTGGTTAGGAAGATACCAAGGTGTGTGTGTGTGTGTATATATATATATATATATATTATATATATATATAATATATATATATACTATGTGTGTGTGTGTGTGTGTGTGTGTGTGTGTGTGTGTGTGTGTGTGGCTATTGTGAATGCTTTTGTGCTTTTTATTTGGTTCTCTGCCTGTTTATTTTTGGTATATAGAAATGCAACTGTCTTTTGCACATTGATTTTGTACCCCAAGACTTTGCCAATGTCATTTATCAGTGCAAGGAGGTTTTTGACAGATTCCCTTGGGTTTCCAAGGTAAAGGATCATATTGTCTGCAAAGAAGGATAGGTTGACTTCATCTTTTCCTATTTGGATACCCCTGATTCCTTTCTCTTGCCTAATTGCCCTACTTCCAACACTACGTTGAACAGGAGGGGTAAGAGTGGGCAACCTGCATCTGATGTTTAGCATGACAAAAGTAAGATAGTTGGTTTCTTCCTCTACATGCAATCAGATTGTCAGCCAGTATCCCAGGTCAAATATCCATAAGCAATCCTGGGTTATTCTCTTTTCTCAAATGACCCATCTTGTCAGTGCATTAGTAAGTTCTTCCGTCTTTATCTTAAAAATTTCTAATATTTCTCCCTTTCCTTATTCTTGCAGAGACTTCTGTTTGTCTCCCGCAAACCCAGTCAAATCACCATTGTTTCCCAACGTCCCACCTGGTCTCCTGCCTACACAGTCTGCCCTCTGTGCAGAGTAGTCTTTCCAGACATTAATCCCTCCCTGCTTAAATCCTCCCAGCTGCTGTCCATTGCAGCCAGCATAAAATTTATGGGCTCACAGATCTGGCCTGTCCCTGTTCACTGACCTCTTTACTCTCTCTTTCCCCTGTCTTTCACTAAGCTACAGGAACTCTATCCTCCTCACTGTCCTTTGAGCACAGCATACTCCTTTGCCTCCCTTGGGTACCACACTTCCTGCTCCCTCTACTTCTGTGTCCTTGGAGTAAGGCTAGCTCTTTCTCGTTATTCAGGTTGCAACTCAAATGCCACCTCCATAAGACCTGACTTCCCTGGCAGCCTTGGCTAATGCCACCTCCCATCCTTCCCCAAGCCTCCCCCACTCTCCCCAGCATGGCCTTAGTTCTTCTTCCTAACATTTATCTAAATATGATATTGACATGTTTGTTTTCTGTGTGGTTAGTCAATCTTCTGTACTGGAAGGTTACCTTCATGAGCAGAGGGGCTTTTCAGTTTCTGTCGATCACTGTTTGCCTGGTACTTGAACAGGGCACAAGAGAAGACACTAGAAAAGTGTATTGTGTCTGACTAACTCTGGGATTGCTAAGGTCTTATAATGAGTTTTCTTCTCTACGATGATGTCTAATAAAATGAAAATTTTTGTAAATACCTGACAGGTTGATGTTAGGTAAAGAAGGAGAATGAGTCACTCTGAACCATTTAGGAACTCCCATTTAGTTTGAGTTACTGTGAATTTCATTTTACTTATTTTAAATAAAGTTATATTTTAAATGGGGGCGGTGAGAACACGTGAAGGATGTTTTTGTAACAAGTGAGAGAGTCATTTTTCACTACAGCTCAAAGTACCCCTTTGAGCAGCTTTAATCTTCTGAGAAATGTTTTACTCTGTATGTCAAAGAAAAACATTTAACATTGGTAGGTAAGCAATACTTTACAAAAATTTATTCATGCATGTAATAAAGACAGACAGCGAGAAATAAAAAAAAAACAAGTAATAAGTGCAATATGAAAAATATTATAATTTTTAAATTAAATTCAATTAATTTTCTAGAAATTCTACAGAAATTCTGTAGAAGAGATTTAATCCATTTCTCTGCTTCTAGGTAAGATAAACAGAGACCTCATTTTTTATACTTCTGAGCAGGAGAGTCCAACATCCCAGGATCACTCTTAAGCATTTATTTCAGCTGTGACTAAGTAAAGTGCAGCAACAACAAAATCACATTTAAAGATATTGTTCCAAATAAACTATCTTAATTCTCTAAACTATCAAATAACCTAGGCTAATTAATGGGTTGATCAAGTAACCCATAGTTTACTTCTTAAAGAGAAGGCAAACATAAGAAAATCAGTCTACTGTGTATGTTCAGTGTTTCCAGTAGCTTCCAGGGTATGTCATGTGCCCTCTGCTCGCTCTCTCACCCTCAGGTAAGCTTCTTGAAACCAGTGTGGGGAGGGTAGCTCTAATAATTAGGAGCCAGAAGCACTGCAAGAATCAATGTTTTTATTTTTATTTTATTTTATTTTATTTTTTTATATATCAATATTTTTTATTTTGATATTGTGGGGTACGGTTAAGGGTTAGGTATACAAATATGCTTCGTTCAGGCACCCTTGTTGATAAGGGGTGTCTCCCTGTCCCCAGACAGATATTGACTACCATTAATCCCACCTCCCTTTCCCTCCCCCCACCCCATAGTTTCCCACCACTGTCAGTCCTTTTCTTATAGTATTACAATAGATGTTCAAGGTCCACTATATGAGTGAGAACATGTGATGCTCAGATCTTTGTTTCTGTGAGAGGTCACTCAGTATTATAGACTCTAGTTCCATCCAGGTTGCTGTGAAACTCATGATTTTATTCTTTTTTATGGCTGCGTAGTATTCCATCGTGTATATGTACCACATTTTTTTAATCCAGTCCTCTTTTGATGGACAGCATGGTTGATTCCAGGTTCTTGCTATTGTGATCAATGCTGCGATAAACATACGTATGCAGGTATCTTTTTTATAGAGTGATAGATTGTTCATTATACTTTCTTTGCTAAGGCAGGAAAATATGCTAATCTACTTTACAACGATTTTCAGAAATGGTTGAAATAAACTTATTTAAGACTTAAAGTGGCATTAAGGGAAAAACACAATTTATGTTCAGTGTCCAAAGTATTCTAGTCAACCAAGGTTTTACTGTGTGTGACTTAGAACTCATTAAAAATGCTTAAACTAATTTATCAGTTTTTAAAAAAATATTGTTGTTTTATGGAAGCTGAAGCCTAACATGGTTTGGGTCTTCATGCTCAGAAGTTATACACATTGTCCTGTGGTCACAGTCTCGAGGTGTTATATCAAGAAACAGCCTAACCAAAAAATAAAATAAAATAAGGCACAGAAAGGGTAATATTAAAGCTACTTAAAACAAGGAGCAAGAGATGATTTTGTGCCAATATCAATATTTTATTCTTTTTGATAGGTAAAAATATTTGTGCTTCTTAAATCCTAGAAATTTCAAAAAATAGATTTTATTTTTAAATAGAAAGTAAAACATACTGAGTTTCAGGTTTTATGTAAAGTTTTTTGAGTTTTGGTGGTTTTTTCCAGTTTTGTGTTATTTGGAGTTTTTCCTTTTTGATGTTTCTATCTGCGTCATTTCTGAATTAGAATATAGACACTTTAAATTTGAGGACATTATACAGTGAAAAGAATTCGATCATGTGACAAAATTAAATATATTGATTCTTTTACTTTTTTGATCCCTTGTAGTAATAGTTGTTTTAACAAAACAATATATATCTTTATAATAACCAGTCTTCAACCTGGAAGTCCTTTACTCTCAACCTTTTCTAGAATGTTGCCTTTTATTTACCAGACTTATTCAAATGCAATTAGGCTGAGATTCATTTTGCACTCTTAGGTCATGAATTCATAGCCTCAGATCTCTGAGCAAAAAAAAAAAAAAGATCCTACAAATTTGAATTGTCACCCAAGAGATGACCACGTTTACTCTTATCAAGCACTAATTTGCAAAGTGGACAATCTTACAAAATAACAAAAATTAAAATTAAATTAAAAGTTTGGACTTGTTTATGAGTCATTTGTTTATATAGATTCCCAGCAAAACCACTGTGAGAACTTATTTATGAGAAAGCTGGGATAATAAATGCTGGGAAACCACCAGAAGCTCTAGGACCAGAGGAACCTGGCTCCCAGCGTGTCGTGTGAGTGAGTGAGCCTTTCTCCTCGTGGTTCAGATGTCTTTGGTGCTCATTTTAAGCCTTTGAGGTCATATTCTTTGCTTTATCTTTTTCCATTTCATGTCGACCCATTATGTTCATTTTAACCTAATTTCAAATGCATAAACATTTTTTTCTGAGGGAGGAAACCCTACCAATAAGGCTGACCTTTTCCTGACTCAAGTTACTCCCTTATAAGGAAAGGCATTTTGAATTGTTGTATTCAGCTTGTTGTGCCACAGAGAGTCTGAAAAAAGGCTTAAAAAGCAAATAAGACAAAAATAAAAAGGAAGGTAGTGAGGAAAGACAGATGAATGTAGACCTAACCCCTGGTCACCTCATCCTCTCTTGTCATGTGTCTGTTGTCTTACACCCCTGACCTGGGGTCTGGAAACATGATGCAGAGAACACCATGGTCTCGCCTTTGATTAACAGAGAAAACATGGAGGAAAGTAGCTATTGACTGGTTTAAATGTGTTGACCTATATAATCATCTATTATTAATATTTTCTCAGAGCTCTTGGATTTGCAACATTGCACTGGGGGAAGTTGGTGTAGAAAAAGAGATACAGATCCAACAAACTTATAACCTATTTCAGCAAGGTAGACCTTTGTGTTCAGTCAAAAATTCATGAGGACAGAGTTAAGTATCTAATAATCAAAAAAATATGCGTAGTCGGTTAAAGTTCCACTTCAGCCAGATTTTGCTATTTTTTTTTCTTTGTTTTTGTAACAGATGAGTGAACCAACCAAAGGCAAAGATCAATCTTGTTTTCACACATTGGATAATAAGGCTATTTTCCTTTCTCAATCTCTACAACAAATACATGAATTTGAATGTGGATTTCACATACTGTGTATGTGTCCATCAATAAGCATTATTTACTAGTTGAAAGATACTACCCTGGCATAGAGAGGACAAAAAAAAGAAATCTTGTCCTTAAGGGTCTTGGGGTTTAGGTGGAGAATTATGAATGACATTCTAAGCATATAATAAGAATATGAAAGAGATTTTAAAATAATAATATACAACAGATAAATTATATAGCAGCAGTGGAAATATGTTCTAATCATAGAACAGATGAGGAGCCCAAAAAGCAAGTCTCCACAAAATTCAGTCGAAATCATTATTTCTGGAAGCCTTTTCTTTCTTCTAGTTGAAGCCAGAGTTTTCATGGGAAGATCCTCAATGTGAATAGAATTTATCAGACATAAATTGAGTTGATGGTGGATTGAATAAGTGTGGGGATGACTAGGATTTCATTTGTCCCACAAACTGGAACCAACAGCAGGGATGTGTCTTAGTCACCTCTAGGACACACCTCCAACCTTGAGCAGCTCTTGATCTGTTCATCCCAAAAATCTGTACCAACAATCATATTTTCAAAGGAAATATATCTTGACAGGAAATAATTGGAAAGCTCTGTGAGACCAGCAGATAGTCATAAATCCAGAAGGTGATACTTGTTTGAGGAATCAGTCCAGGAAGAATGAGTGAAGAGAAGGTCTTTGCTTTTCTCTGCATCTGGACTGTGATGAGCCACTCCAATGCAAGACCTGCCTCTTCATCTTTTCCTTAGGGCTGAGTTGTTGCTTATGTAATATCTGTTCAAATAATGAATAGGGATTGATCAATGTCTTGACCACTGATTCAGTGGGTAAATGTATTTGCCTCTTCTTCTCCTGCTTTCTCTTTACCTTGCTCTGATCTGGCTTCCCATCCCTACCACGTCTCCACATCCACCCTTGTTGATTCTTGTCAGTGACTTCCACATTGCTAGATCAAATGATTCTCATCGTACTTGAGCTCAGATCACTCAAGTCTATTGACTACCCAGCTCATTTCAGAATAATCTCTTCTTTCAGCGTCCATAACATCTCCTTTTGTCTCTGATCCTGGCCTTTAAGTCTAGCATCTAGTCTCAGACCCACTCCCTTCCCGTGTATAGTCTCAAACTATAAGGTCTCATCTCCCTAAGCTTGATGTTCCACCAAGTTTATATTTCATCCTAGACCTCTATTGTCACCTCCAGACTCCTTTTTTCTTTTTTGAGTTGGAGTCTCACTCTGTCACCCAGACTGGAGTGCAGTGGCACACTCCCGGCCACCCCAGCCTCAACCTGCTGGGCTCTGGCAATCCTTCTGCCTCAGCCTTCCATGTAGCTGGAACTACAGGCGTGCACTACCACACCTGGCTAATTTTTTTTTTTTTATTGTAGAAATGAGGTCTCGCCAAGTTGCCCAGGTGTGTCTCGAACCCGCGGGCTCAGGCAATCCACTCACCTCAGCCTCCCAAAGCACGGGATTACAGGCTGAGCCACCGAACCCAGCTACCTCCAGACTCCTATAACCAATGGTTTGAAAGTTTCACAGTTCTGTTTAGTTTGGCTTGTCAAAACCCAATTCAGCCCTTGGTACTACCCAATCCATTCAATCTACAATTTTCTCTACCTGCATAAATTACTTTTATCTACTCAGCTTCCTAAGGCCAGAATCTGAGAGTCTGCTTTGACAACTACTTCTTCCACACTCCCACAATCAACACATTACCATGTGTCTCCTGTTGACTCTCCTGCCAAAATACAACTGAGGTGTGACCACTTCTCCCCATCCTTATCACTAGCACCCCAACCTAAGCAGTTGTATCTTTCCTGAACTGTCATCACTCACCTGTTAATGCCATCTCTGCTCTGGTCCCCTTCTTCCCACTGCATTCTCCTCATAGCAGCCGGAGTGATTTTTTTAAACTTGCAAATCACTTTTTTTATCTACATAAAACCCATGTACAACTATCAGTGCTTAGCATCAACTACAAGGCCTTGTATAGCCTACTCACCACTTTATTCTGTAGCATCATCCCATGCTATCCTTTCCATCACTCCCTAGACTCCACCTGTTCAATTCTATTTTGCACATGCAGATTCCACCCTTGGAGTACTCTTCCACTCATACTTTGCCTAGTTAAATTTTAAGTATCAAATTAAATGTTACTTCCTCTGAAAAGCTAAGTGAAGTCTCCCTCTCTGAACTTTTCCTTCTAGCATTTTCCACAGTGCATATTAATTGCCATTCATTTTATTATTTTTAACATTTTCTTCCCCACTATGCTGTGGGCTTCATAAGACCAGAGACAATGTCTACTTTGTTCACTGCTAACATCCCCAGTGCCTGGCACAGTGCCTAGTGCAGAGTAAGGGCTCAGTGCATGTTTTGTGAGTGAGTAGATGGACAAAATACAGTAGAAAAAAGAAATAGGAAATATGCTCAGACTTTTCAAAAATAAGGTCACAAAACCTAAGCAAGATGTAATTACACTTATTTGCAAGTATAGTAATTTCTATCTCAGGTCTGGAAATGTTCTTTGCTTGACCAGAGCCCATGTGGGGCATCACTCTTCGGTGTGTCCTCCACACTGAAAACTGCAAGTCTTCTCTGTTTTTGCTGTGTTATTTCAAAATCACCTGGGGGTACAGCCATTATGCCACAGCACTTTATTGAACCAAGATGACGCTGGGTGGAGTGTGTTTTAGTTGTTCCATGAGTTCTTGACTCTGTCATAGAAAGGAATTTCAGAGCAAGTCCAAAGTATAGTTTAAGACAAGATTTATTAGAAGGAAAGAAAAAGCATGTTCAAGAAAGAATGTGGGTGCCATAAGAGAAAAGATTCGTGCTTGCCTTTGACAAGATACTTTATATAATTTTACAACAGTGATTAAGCAAACAATTCTATGAGCTAAGAGTGGAAGGCTGCAGATATATGGTCACAAGTTTTGATAACCATTTCTCAACTATTTAAGGTCACAAGGACCTTCAAAATAATGAAAGTTACTGTCTAACTAGATTTGGTTTCTTGTAGGACATTACATCTGTATTTTGGGTAATTCCTTATAAATTTTGTTATTTACTACTCTGGTAGTTATGCATTCCAACCTGCAAGTTGGTCAGGTTTGCCAGGCCAGTTGGGTGGAGGTCGTATACCAATAAGAAAGAACACTTACCCTGTTCTTTGGTTATCTAAACTAGACCTACCTAGGAAAACTTGTCTAGCTAAATCTAAACTATGTGCTATGCTAACTATGCCTGCCTCAAAACCAGTTGCCAAAATATGATCCCCAGTACAGCAACAGCAGTACCACTTGGAAAATTTTTTAAAATTTAAATTCTTCAGTGCTACCCTAGACCTAGTGATGTATGACATCAGAAAACTCTGGAATCAGGACTTGTAGATAATTCTGATGCACACTAAATTTGCGAACCACTGATCTGGTTAACCTAGGATAGAAATGCCTGAGAGGCCCAGGTCTGTCTTCTTATTTCCTTTTTTCCCCCCTTAGAGACAGCATCTCATCCTGTTGTCCAGGCTAGAGTGCAGTGGCACAATCATAGCTCACTGCAACCTTGAGATCCTGGGCTCAAGAGAGCCTCCTACCTCAGCTTCCCAAGTACCTGGAACTACAGACACATACCACTATATCCAGAGATTTTATTTTTTATTTTTTTATTTGTATAGACAGAGTCTCACTATGTTGCCCAAGCTGGTCTTGAGCTCCTGGCCTCAAGCAATCCTCCTACCTCATTCTCCCAAAACACTAGGATTACAGGCACAAGCCATTGCACCTGGCCCCTTTTTATTACTTAGACATAAACTGATTTGTCAGGCTTTTTTGGTGAGCTCAGTGGAAGAAAGATATTGGAGCCCAGTTGCTCATCCAACTTAATAAGTTGACTGCAGTTCAGGCGAGGAAAACAATAGGCAACTTTTGAGTTCTGAGTGACAGCATTATAAGTACAATTATATGTGTATTATTATGTACTTCTTTTGTAAGCATTTGGATGTTCCATTTCGTCATGTCCCAAACTCTTAAGTAGAAGTCAGCTGATGTTCACAGTACTACACGCCAAGCATGAGCCTTTCTTGAGTAAAAAGCTGGACTATCTTACCGTTAAACATTTATCTCAGTTTCTCTCATGAAATACTAGTGAAATTTGCATGTGGATATAGTTCTCTCTCTCTTAGATTTCGTATTTCATATTGTTAAATATCCTCCTCATTGTCTTGCAATAAACCCTGCATCATATCACAGTGTGGATACGTCCTAAGGAATACATTGTTCATTTCATCGTTGTGCGAACATCATGGTGTTTACTTACACAAACCTAGATGGTATATATATTTTTACTTATATGTACTTGTAATATGGAAAATGAAATGTCCCGGCATTGGGACTGAATATAATTTTTTTTTCTATTTGATTTGCAATGCCAATATTGAAGGGCCATATGTCAGGTCTCTATGCATGCTCCATTATAATATTGTGGTACTGTGATAGTATATGCTGAAGTGTTATGTGATGCATGACTGTACTAACTCGAATATGCTATTGGATGACTGGTTGGTAGAGCCATTTTCTTGCTTTAATTTGAAATAAATATAAAACACTACATGTTTGTAAATGTGAGGCAAGAAGATAATCTTTTCCCTTAATGCCCACTTTTCCAAGAGAATATTTATCATCTGTGATAATGCCAAAAGTTCTTCTTCTGTGAATTATTAAACCTCCATAGAACTTCCCAAAAGTTTCTAGAGGCTACTGGTCTTCACATGAAAGACCCACTGTTGACTAAGTGTTGTCCACTGACAACCTTCTTTGTCTATGTCTCTACCTTAAGGTCAGGCTTCAGAAATCCCCTACCCAACTACTGCCTTGTATATGTCAAAGAAGCATGTATGGCCCTCTGAGATTTTCTCTGTGTGTGTGCAAAATGATTGTCCTAGAATATGTTTAAGTGTTGGGGAAGGGTTGTAATAGTGTTGTGCAATTTAGTATGACTATAGGAAACAAGAAACAAAATTTTTTTCTATAAATCACATTATCCCTTCTACATGCATGAAATAATCCCACAGTGTTCTTAAGGGACTGGCTGTGGTCTGAAAACCAAGAACTCATTCACTCAGTCTTACCTGACTTCCAGGCTTCCAAAACTCTGAACAAACTATACCAGCAAAAAGCCCAACACTGACCGACTTCTGTTGGTTCTGTTCCCCACCCCCACACTCCCCCTTAGAAACAGGGTCTCATTCTGTTGCCCAGACTGGAGTGCAACCTTGCTCATTGCAGCCTTGAGTTTCAGGGCTTAAATAATTCTCCCACCTCAGCCTTCCGAGTAGCTGGAACTACAGGCGCGCGCTACCACGCCTGGCTCATTTTTTTGGTTTATTGTAGAGATGAGGTCTCGCCTGCCCAGGCGGGTCTTGAACACTCGGGCTCAGACAATCCACTCACCTCAGCCTCCCAAGGCGCGGGATTACAGGCTGAGCCACCGAGCCCGGCTGCTGTTTTCTTTTAAATGTGCTAACAAGGGAATCTCTAGAAATAATACTAAAAAAAGCAAACTCCAGATTTTTAGTAGTTCATATTATTAAAGAACATGCAGTAGACATGTCTCTAGGGAAATTCCTTAAAGGTGACTTTAAAATAAGCTCTAACTTTTTCAATTTGACATAGCTAAGGAGGTTCATAGCTTCCAAATCAAATATAAACCATGAACTTTTACTTATAAAATGTAAAACAGAAGTTTTTTTTTTTTTTTCAGGTTACAGTCTTATTGTACCAAGCAGTTTCAGTCTTTATTAAACTTGAAAATTTGAGACTTAAACCAATCAAAATTCAATTGCAATAGTGTTTTCCTTAATGAATCTTAGAGGTGTTTTATTTGTGTATGTAGCATTTTTTTTTGTTTTGAGTTGGAGTCTCACTCTGTCGCCCAGGCTGGAGCGCAGTGGCATGCTCCCGGCCAACTCAGCCTCGACCTGCTGGGCTCCGGCAATCCTTCTGCCTCAGCCTTCCAAGTAGCCAGAACTACAGGCATGAGCTACCATGCCCGGCTAGTTTTTGATTTATTGTAGAGACAAGGTCTCACCAAGTTGCCTGGGCGGGTCTCGAACCCGTGGGCTCAGGCAATCCACTTGCTTCGGCCTCCCGAAGTGCTGGGATTACAGGCTGAGCCACCGAGCCCGGCCAGCATGTTTGCATTTTTAAGGTGACTATTAGAGTACCAAGTAGACTTTTGACAACACTTCCGTGATGTTGTGCAAAGATTACTAATCATAAACTAATCCAAATGATTGTTTAATTTGTTTTTAAACACTAAATGCTAAAAATGTTTTTAGTTTCTTGAAATGATACAGGCATATAAATGAACCACATAAAAACAGATAACAGTTACAGAATGAAGGGTGAGGTTCATAACAGATAAATTTATTTTTAGAGTTCTTTAACTCATGGCAATTATTTTATAGAACAACTAGAAAAAAAGTCAAGAAAAGAGTTCAAGTGCAGCCTGGGCAACATAGAGAGAACCTGTCTATACACACACACAAAAATTAACTGGGTATGGTGGCATGTTTCTGTAGTCTCAGCTATTTGAGAGACTGAGGTGGGAGAATTGTTTAAGCCCAGAAACTCAAGGCTGCAATGAGCAATGGTTTTGCCATTGCACTCCAGTCTGGGCAACAGAATGAGACCCTGTTTCTAAGGGGGAGTGTGGGGGTGGGGAACAGAACCAACAGAAGTCGGTCAGTGTTGGGCTTTTTGCTGGTATAGTTTGTTCAG
>CAUYQG010051859.1:0-20954 GCA_963574415.1 Tarsius wallacei | reverse complement strand
CTAACATCTGGATCTACAAGGAACTCAAACGCCCAGAAAGGGAAAAAAAAACAAACAGCCTCATTAAAAAGTGAGCAAAAGACATGAATAGACACTTCTCAAAAGAAGATTACGGGCAGCCAACAGACGCATGAAAAAGTGTTCAGCGTCACTCATCATCAGAGAAATGCGAATCAAAACCACATTGAGATACCACCTAACCCCAGTAAGAATGGCCATCATTAATAAAACAAACAACAGATGCTGGCGAGGATGTGGAGAAAAAGGAATGCTTCTACACTGCTGGGGGATTGCAAACTAGTGCAACCTCTTTGGAAGACAGTGTGGTGATTTCTGAAAGAACTAGAAATTAACCTTCCATTTGACCCAGTAATTTCCCTATTGGGAATATACCTGGAGGAACACAAATCATTCTGCAAAAAAGATACCTGCACATGTATGTTTGCTACAGCTCTATTCACAATAGCAAAACCATGAAACCAACCATGCTGCCCATCGAAGCTGAACCAGATTTTTAAAATGTGTTACAAGCCGGTGGTGGCTCAGCCTGTAATCCCGCGCTTTGGGAGGCTGAGGTGAGTTGATTGCATGAGCCCGCGGGTTCGAGACCCGCCTGGGCAACTTGGCGAGACCTCATCTCTACAATAAATCAAAAAATTAGCCGGGCATGGCAGCGCACCTGTAGTTCCAGCTACTTGGAAGGCTGAGGCGGAAGGATCGCCAGAGCCGGGCAGGTCCAGGCTACGGTGGCTGGGAACGGCCACTGCACTCCAGTCTGGGCGCCGGAGTGAGACTCCAACTCAAAAAAAAAAAAAATGTGGTACATATATCCAATGGAATATTTTGCAACCATAAAGAAGGACAAACGTTTGGGCTTTGCAGCAACTCGGATGGATTTAGAGTAGATCATACCCAGTGATTTATCACAGAAACGTCACGCAGTAGTGGGAAACTGTCAGGCAAGGGGGGTGGGATTGGCATTTGAGGGAAACTGCTAGGGAAGGGAGGGGCATACCTCATCAACAAGGGTGCCTGCATAATCAACATCTGTATATGTAACCCTGAATTGTATAGTACCCCACACTTTATAATAATAATAAAAGTATTATAAAGTAAAGCAAAAATAATTTGTAATGTGTTTGCTTTTATTCCCAAGTTTTTAGTCCATGTTTCACTGTCTTTAATTTTCTCAGAAAAAGTGTTTATGTTAAGAATCGTTTTAGAAATTGAGTTATTTATTTCTGTGATTTTAGATGTTCATTCACCTGACCAATAGTTATGCTCTAAAAAGAAAGAACATTATTTCTAGAGTGTATTCAAATTGTTTTTCAATCTAAGCTATAAAAAATATATTGAACATATTTTGATCAATTACTGCTTTGCAAGCTTTTATTTTCTTTTGAATATTTTTGCTTTTGAGTCTCAGTAATTAATCTACATTTGTTATTACCCAAGGAACATGCTTCCACTGATTAATTAATTACATTGCTTTCTTTTGCTTCCTAAGAAATATCTATTATTTTCTCTTTGTTCACTGCCAAATGGAAACTCTATTAGGAAATAAAATACAGTCTCTCAGTAGTTGTGTTGAAATTAGACCCAAATTTCCTAACACAACTCATAGTTTAACTGTTGGATAATATACAAGATAGCTTTCCAAATGCCTACATTCCAAAGTCCACTAGAAGTCAGAAGGAATAAATTCTGAAGAAGAATGGCAAAGGTAGGATCAGTAGATTTAGTAATCAAAGCTGAGATAAAAGGTTATAAAACCAAATCTTAGGGAAAAAATAGCACCCCATTAATAAGTTAAAAACATTGAGCCATTACTTTGAATATATATATTTAAACTATGGAAATACTTTTATAAAACAGAATGGCTAAAAAAATTAAGAGACACATACTGTTCAAAAGCAAACAAATACTAACATTTAAATCAAGTCTGATACCTGCACACACACGTTTATTGCAGCATTATTCACAGTAACAAAAAAATGGAACCAACCGTGCTACCCATCAAAAGTGGACTGGATAAAAAAAATGTGGTACATATACACGATGCACTATTACACAACCATAAAGTAGGACAGAATTATGAACTTCACAGCAACTTGGATGGACTTAGAGTCTATAATATTGAGTGATCTATCACAGAAACAATGAACTGAGTACCTCATGTTCTCACTCATAAGTGGATCCTGAACAATTATTACAATACTATATGAAAGGGATTGGCAGTAGAGGGAAGTTGTCGGGGCTGGGGGGGACACTTCATCAATATGGGCACCTGATCTCAATCTAGATGAAGTGGGGACCAAAGTGAGGCCCAAACTTTACTGCACAATGACCATTTATATACCTAATCCTGAATTGTACCCCCCATCCTTAAAATTTTAAAAAGGGAAAAATCAAATCTATATCATTGCACTTTTAATTACATTATTTTACAAAATAATATTTAGTTGAGGGAAGGGAAAGCAAAAACTATAGCATTCAGGAATTTTTATTTTAATGAACACTGGTTTTTATTTAAAATATATTGTAACAAAAATTTTATAGAAAACTCTTACACAAAAATAATTTTTATATACATGAACTACAATTAGATCATAGTTTTTTCATAAATTCTCACTAACATCTCTTCTTACCCACCAATTGTTGCTTGTTTATATTTTTTAATGCTGACTTTAAAGTCAATTAGTAGACATCACTGTATTCAAAATCTTTCTAATATGTTCCAAGGTTGTTACAAAGTACAACAGCTTGTTTTCTCATAATGATTCATCTGGACTTATTTATGCTTTCAGTTTTACAAAGTGTAACAGCACTAACCATCTTTAATTGGAAAAAGTAATTAAAATCTGTTTTCCAAGTATAAAACAAAGAGAACAAAGAAATCAAATGCATTTAGCTAGAAATAAACAATCATGCATTATGCTTGGCTTCCATTTCCACTTTAGATTTATTGACTACTTGGAAACAAAAATGAGTTACTGTCTTAGCCCAAAGCTGGGAAAATAGAAGTCTGGTTACATTATGTGCTATTACTTAAAAAAAAAAAAAAAAAGCAATAAAGGGTAAAATAAATACACTGCACCAGACCACTAGCTGTACCTCTGGCCATTCCAGTTCTCTGATATGGAAAAGAAAAAAGAGAATAAAAAAGATAAAAGATTGTACTCTTTTATAAAGTTGTTAGAACTTTGTTACACTTAGCTGATGGAATTTTCCAAATGTGCTTTGGCTTCCATCACCATTATAATAATCTCTTGTCAGAGATACCAACCATTTTTAAAGGATAAATTCAGGGGATTCCTTTCAGTTTTTATGTTCCTAGATGTGTATACAACATCTCCTATTTACTATTACCTAAACTTGGACATCTCTTTCATTCACAATTTTCATGACACTACTTTTTCTTACTTTTTCCTGCTGTCGTGACTACTCCTTATCAATTAGATGTTCTTTTACTCTAACTTTTAATGTTATAGTGTCAATCTTGCATATTTTCTCTTCTTGAACTCCTGGCCTGAAGTTATCCTCCCACCTCAGTCTCCCAGAGTGCTGGGATTACAGGTTTGAGCCACCACTACCAACCTCATTTTCTTTTCTCAGTACACACATTGATAATTTCAACAACTACATATTCTTTGATGATTTCTATAACTCTATCCAAAAACTACTTCTCTGATCTAGAAACATGTGTATAATTGCCTTCTGCATGTGTTCACCTAGTTGTCCCTCAAATATTTCAAGCTTAGTATGCCAAAAATTAAAGACTTACCTTCTCCCCCAAATCTGCTTCCTTATACTCCACTGCTTATTAAGGTTAATAGCATTTCAGTCCATCCATTTACCCAGCCAGAGATACAGACCACTTTTTTTTTCTTCATCACCTTTATTTCTTTTTCTTAAATGTCTGTCATCTACCTACTAAACATCTTTCAAATCTGGAACCTTCCTATGCATTCATGCTACCAATTGTATTATGGCTGCTAACTTGTCTTCCAACCTCTAATTCCACGTTGTTTTTCCCAAACATATTGAGACCAGTGTAGTCTTTCTAAAATAACAAATCTGATCATATTTTTTCAATTTAAAATCTAGTATTGTCTGTACCTCAATAAACCCTAGACTCCTAAGTAATGCAATGCAGGGCTTAAGTGATCTTACTCCTTCACCAACTTTAGAGTCTTATTTCTTTTTTTAAATACTTACACACACACACACACACACACACACACACACACACACAATTTTTTAGCCAGGCTGCAATGCAATATTTGTAGTTTCTCAAAAGTCTCTTGTTTTCCTAGTTTACAGTCTTTTCACATGCATAGATCCCTTTCTACATTTTTCCAGCCACACACGGGAATCTTTAGAATATTATTAAATATATCACTCTCCAGGCAATTAAATGAATACTTTTCTTCGTACTCATGATGACCTATATTATAGTAACTTGTACTTTATCATAATTTTGTATTTAAAGTCTTCCCTCTCCAATCTATATTATAAAGCAGAGGTCATTCACATTAGTCTTTACATCCCAGTACAAAATGCTAGAACAGCTTCTAGCATTATGTCTTCTACAAAAATCTGACCACTAAACTAAAGAATAAAGAATTCTTAAAATTATAAAAGCACATAACTTGCTTACATTTTATATTTATTTGAGGAGATTTTGGCGTTTTATTAAAGGATTTTTTATTTCAAGAGATATCTAAGCAGCTGTCATTAGACAAAAAGAAAATTCAATAAATCTGAGAAAGTGAGAAAAAGAAAACCAAAAAAGTATTTTTTTCTTCTTAAAGGATTTAAGAATTAGCAGATAGCCAAACATTCATAGTGTGCCATTATCTAAAATTTCATAATATCACTTTTCTTTTTAAATTTTTATTTCGTGGTCTTGTCAACAGATCTGGGGATTATCAAGAATATGAGCACAAGTCACCATGGGCTTTGAATTTGGGTACCCCAAGAATCAAAGTAGTAGCAGGCACCCAGAAAACCAATTTATCACATATGCCATGATGGTGGTTACCAAATCCTTTGACATTTCTAGCTTGCCTCCTCTACTACTCACCACATTCAGCAGTCTGCAAATACCAGTTTTCTGATAAATCTGAATGCTGCCTATTATCCTTATCAAAGTTCAATTCCACCCTCACTCAAACAAGTAACTGCTTTTAAAAGATGAATCTGTGGAGCAAAACTGGCCAAAAATGCCCACTAAATATTTGTAGATTTGCTAGTAATGACACTTCTCACTGATTTACAGCTTTATGCACCACCATGGAATTAAGTGAGCAATTCCTTTGATTGATGAGTTATATATAAGAGATACTTGAAGCATATTTCTTATATTTTTTGTATTTTAAGAACATATCTCTAGTTTGCAAAAACAGCAACTAGAATTAAGGGCAGTTTAAGGAATAGGAAGAAATCATCTTAGATTCTTATTTAGGTTTCAATTCATAAGATAAGCATGCTAATGTTGTCTATGGCCAAATAGCTCTTTAGAGGAAACCAATGAAAAAAGAGTATTTGGCACTTTTTACATGAAGTATATGTTCATATATATTTTCTTACTTCAAGAATAGAAAAAAGTTACAAAATAAGATTATGGAAAAGTAAAACAATTTTAAATAAGTATATACTCTATGATAATGTTTTTTTGTGATTTACCAAACCATCATCAAATAATGAATCTACTTCAGAGTATGAGATCTTGACCTGGACCAGAAATTTATATTCTCACTCTGAAGAAATGCCAAAAATGTATGGCAATGGTCTGAGGAGACTTGTGATCATTGATCATAATAACAGTTTGGTAATAATAATGATTCTATTCTAGTAAAAGTCAATGGTAGAGAAACCATATTTATATAGACCAGATTTAAAATAAATTACTTACACTTCTATTGAAGGTATTTAAGTCTCTTTAGTTACCTGATACCCCTCAAATCCTAAAATTAATTTTAAACTCTCTTAACAGTACTCAAGAAAAATTGGCAATCAAAACAAGATGGACATTCTAAGATAAATTTTTAAAAGGCTAAGAGATCAAGAACACCAAGACAGAAACAAATAATACCCTTGAATGGCTTACTTGTAGACTGAATACTACTGAGGAAGACTCTCTGAGCTGGAAAATCTATCAATTGGAACATCCAAAACTGAAATGCAAAAAAGAACAACAACAACAACAAAAGCTGGGTGTGATAGTTTGAGCCTGTAATCCCAGCTATTCAAGAGACTGAGGTGGGAGGATTACTTGAGCCCAGTACAAGGATGCAGTGAATTATGTTCATGTCACTTCACTCCAGCCTGGGCAACAAAACAAGACCCCATCTCAAAAAACAAACAAACAAAAAAATCCAGAATATCCAAGGACTGTGAGACAACTGCAACACACATACAATGAGAATATCACAGAAGAAGTAAAAGAGAAAGAAACATAAATATTTGAAACAATAATGACTGACAATTTCCCCAAATTAATGTCAGACATCAAATCACAGATACAGAAAATTCAGAAAACATCAAATAGATAAATTTCAAAATAAAAATATGAATACAGAACTACACCTAAGCACATTATATTGAAATTACAAAAATCAAAGATAAAGAGAAAATCCTGAAAAAAGCCAGAAGAAAAAACTATACCTACAGGGAAGCAAAGATAAGAATTGCATTTGACTTTTCTTCTGAAACCATGCAATCAAAAAGAGAGTGAATTAAAATATTTAAGGTATGAGGGGGAGGGGGGAACTGCCAACCAAGAATTCTATACCTGGTAAAATTGTTCTCCAAAGGTGAAGGAAAAATTAAGACTTTCCCAGACAAACAAAAATGTAAGGGGCTTATTGTCAGTGGACCTCCCCTGCAAGGTATGGTAGAAGAAGTTCTTTAGAGAAACAGAAAATAATACAGATCAAAAACTGGGATCTACATAAAGACAGGAAGAGCCTCAGAGATGGAAAAAATGATACCAGTATGAAATTTTTAAAGTTATCTATTGCTATAATAGATAACAACAGTTTGTTAAAAATAATAGTAACAATATAATTATGTATCCTTACATATATACACACACATACATACACGCATATATACTTACATTCTTGTGAAATGAATGACAGCAATGATATAAAGTATGGGAGAAAGATACTGGAATTATTTTGTAATTGTAAGATATTCACACTACCCGTAAGGTGGTGTAGTGTTATTTGAAGGTAGACTTGGAGTAATTGTAAATTTACATATATATCAAACTCTAGGTCAACTGCTTAAAAAAAAGTACAAATGATGTGCTGAAAAATTAGAGACTGAAGCATATAAAATGTTAAGTTAAAACTACAAGAGGCAAACAAAAATAGAGAGAACAAGAACAATAAATAGAAAATAGTAACAAACGTGGTAGAAATCAATTATCACTTTGAATATGAGTGGTCTAAATACACCAATTACAAGGTAGAAATTGCAAGAGTGATCATAAAACAAAACCCAACCATATGTTGTCTATAACAAACCTACCTTAAATATAAGGACACAGAGATTAAAAGAACTTGGATGGAGAAAGATACATCATGGTAACACAAATCAAAAGAGCTAAGGTAGCTATACTAGTCTCAGACAGTGAAGAAGTTATCTGGGATGAAAAGAGGCATTATACAATGTCAAATCTCCTTGACATAACAATCCTTAATACATATGTACCAACAACAGAGTATCAAAATACACAAGACAAAAACTGATAAAACTGCAAGTATAAACAGATAAATTCATTTTTATAGTTGGAAATTTCAATTCCCCTCTATCAGTAATAAACAGATTCAGATCCAGCAAGGAAAAAAAAATAAAGATGCAGTTAAACTCAACATTAATCAACTGTAATAACATCTATAAGCCGGGCTCGGTGACTCAGCCTGTAATCCCGCGCCTTGGAAGGCTGAGGTGAGTGGATTGCCTGAGCCCCCGGGTTCGAGACCCGCCTGGGAAGGCGAGACCTCATCTCTACAATAAATCAAAAAATCAGCCGGGCGTGGTAGCGCGCGCCTGTAATTCTGGCTACTCGGAAGGCTGAGGCGGAAGGATCGCTGGAGCCCAGCAGGTCGAGGCTGCGGTGGCCGGGAGCGGCCACTGCACTCCAGTTTGGGAGACAGAGTGAGACTCCAACTCAAAAAAAAAAAAATAACATCTATAGACTACTTCATCTGACACCAGAAAAATACACATTCTTCTCAAGCTCATATAGTACACAATATTCTGGACCTTAGAATATACTTTAGAAATTTAAAGTAATAGAAATCATACAATGTCTGCTCTCATGTCACAATGAAATTAAAGTAGCAATCAATAACAAAAAAGTTTTCAAAAATTCCAAAATACTGAGAGATTAAACAACCCACATCTGAATAACACATGGGCCAAAGGAGAAACCAAAATAAATTAAAAAGATTTTGAACTAAATGAAAATGAAAACAAAACTTATCAAAATGTGTGGGATGCAGCAAAAGCAATGCTTAGAAGGAACTGTATTACATTAAAAGCATATATTAGAAAAAAAAGATGCAAAAGATCAAAATCTAAGCTTGCACCTTAGGAATCAAGAAAAGAGGAATAAATTTAATCCAAAATAAATTAAAGAAAATAAATAGTGAAAATCAGAGCTAGAATCAATAAAATCAAAAATAGGGAAAAAATCAATTAAAAACAAAATCTGGTTCTTTAAAAAGCAATAATATTTACAGGCCTTGAATGAGATTGAGAAAAAAAGAGAGAGGACCCAAAGTAATATCAGAAATGAAAGAAAGAACATCACTACAGATCCTGAGAATATTAAAAGTATAAAGGTAATAAAATACTATGAACAGCTCTGTGCTCCCAAATTTGATAACCTATATGAAATGAACCAATATTTTAAATGACACATCTGCCCAAAATCACACAAGGAGAAATAAATAATTGGAATAAACCTATTTATATTTTTAATTGAATCAACAACTAATTACCTTTCTAAACCGCACCAGGCCCATATGAATTCACTGATGACTTCTACAAAACATTAAGGGAAAAAAATAATACAAATTTTCTATAGTC
Source organism: Tarsius wallacei (assembly GCA_963574415.1). Classification (NCBI taxonomy): domain Eukaryota; kingdom Metazoa; phylum Chordata; class Mammalia; order Primates; family Tarsiidae; genus Tarsius; species Tarsius wallacei. The sequence continues at coordinate 11,849 of CAUYQG010051859.1, read as the reverse complement.
TCTCTCAGAAGGCAGAAGCAGAGGCAATACTTCCTAATTCATTCTATGAGGCCAGCATTATTCTAATAACAAAACCAAAGACATCACAGGAAAACTACAAACCATTATCTCTCATGAACGTAGATGCAAAAATCCTCAACAAAATATAAACAATTGAATCCAACCATGTATAAAAAGCATTATACACAACAAGTAGAATTTATCCCAGATATGTAAAACTGGTTCAACATTCAGAAATCAGCTAGCATAATCCAGCACATTAGTAGGCTAAAGACCAAAAAAAATCACATGATCATATAAATAAAGAGAAATCATTTGACAAAATCCAATACAAATTTATGAGAAAAACTCTCAGTAAACTAGGAAGAAAGGGGAAATGCCCTCAATTTAATAAAGACGATTTTTCTTGAAACCTATAGCTAACATCCTACTTAATGGTGAGAAACTATAATTATTTCTATTAAGATTAGGAACAAGGCAAGAATATCCTCTCTCATCACTCCATTTCAATATTACACTGGGAGTCTTAGCTAATGCATTAAGACCAAAAAAGGAAATAAAGAGCATAGCAATTAGAAAGGAAAAAATAAAACTGTCTTTGTCAACAGATGACATGATTGTCTATATGGAAAATCCTAAAGAACAAACAACAAAAAAACTCCTGGAACTAATAAGCAATTATAGCAAGGTTGTGATATACAAGGTTAAGATACAAAAGTCAATCATTTTTCGTATATACTCCTATATACAACTTTCCTATTTGACCTATGAACAACACAGCTTTGAACTGTGTAGGTTCAATTATACACAAAAATGTTTAATATACATTGAAAAAATGTTTGGAGATTTGCAATAACTTGAAAAGTTCACAGATGAACCACATAGCCTAGAAATATTTTTAAAATTAAATATGCCAAGAATGCCTAAAATATATGTAGATACTAGTCTATTTTGTCATTTACTATTATAAAATATGTATAAATCTATACAAAAAGTTAAAATTTATTAAAACATATGCACACACATATAGACCTACATGATGCCATTCACAGTAAGAGAAATGTAAACAAATGTAAAGATGTAGGATTAAATCATAACTGCATAAAATTTGTTGGTAGTACATACTGTATTACTGTTAATAATCTCATAGCCACCTCCTGTTGCTATTCCGATGAGATTAAGTATTATAATCTCATTACACTAATTATCTCTCCATGAGCAGTTCATCTCTCCAATAAATTGTGTCTCATAGTAAAAATTATCTTGCTTATTTTTCTTCATGTTTTGTACAATACTGTAAACCTTGAATAACACCATGTAAATCAAAGTGCCACTAGTGATGCTGAAAGTGTTCCCAAGAAGCAAAGTGATGACATTACAAGAAAAAGTTGACTTTCCTGATATGTGTCATAGATTAAGGTCTGCAGCCATAGTTGCTCCCCATTTCAGACAGAAGTTTTGTCTTGTAAACAGAAGATATAAACTTACGGTATCAATACAGTACTGTAAATGTATTTTCTTTAATGTTTTTCTTAATAACATTTTCTTTTCTTAACTTATTGTTTTCTTTTATCAAACTTATTTTATTATAAGATTTATTTTATATCATATGTATATAATACACATGATAGATAATGTGTCTTAATCGACTGTTCATGTTATCAGTAAGCTTCCAGTCAACAGTAGGCTATTAGTAGTTAGGTTTTGGGAGTGTCAAAAGTTATACACAGATTTGACTGTGTAGAGGGCAAGTGCCTCTAACTCTCTTTTATTCAAAGGTCAACTATACTAGCAATGAACAAGCACAATTTGAAATTAAAGACACATTACAATTTATATAAGCAACACTCAAAGATAAAGTAGACATAAATCTAAAAAAATAGGCACAAGACCTATATGAGGAAAACTACAAAACCCTGAGGACTCAATATTATGAAGATGTCAGTTCTTCCCAGCTTGTTCTATAGATTCAACACAATCCTTATCAACATGCCAGCAAGAAGTTATTTTGTGGATATCTGCAAGCCAATTCTAAAGTCTATAAGGTGAGAAAAAAGACCCTGACTAGTTAACACAGCATTGAAAGAGAACAAAGTCACAGGACTGATACTACATGATTTCAAGACTTACTATAAAGCTACAGTAGTTAAGATAGTGTGTCATTGGCAAACAAATAGATCAATGAAATGGAATAGAGAGCCTAGACATAAATCCATATATCATTAACTGATCTTTGACAAAGAAATAAAGGCAATGAAATGGAACAAAGATAGTCTTTTCAACAAATGGTGCTGGAACAACTAGACAGCTACATGCAAAGAAAAAATTGTTAGGGGCAAAGCTATTAAATTACTAGAAGATAACATAAGAAAAAATCTGAATGACCTTGGGTTTGCCAATAACTTTTTACATTCAACATCAAAAACACAATCTATGTAACAAAAAAAATTTTAAGTGCATTTTATTAAAATTTAAAACCGGCCAGTTCATGGTGACTCACGTCTGTAATCCTAGCACTTTGGGAGGCCAAGGCAGGAGGGTCATGTAAGCCCAGGAGTTCAAGACCAACCTGATCAACATAGTAAGACCTCATTTCTTCAAAAAGTAAAAAACTCAGCTGGGCATGATGGTGCCTGTAATCCTAGCTACTTGGGAGGCTGAGGTAGAAGGATTGCCTGAGCCTAGGAAGTCAAGGTTGCAGTGAGTTGTGATTGTGCCTGGGCAACAGAGTGAGACTCTGACTCAAAGACATAAAAAATAAATAATGTCTGCTCTGTGAAAGACACTATCAAAATAATGAAAAGATAAGCCACATACTGTAAGAAAATATTTACAAAATACATACCTAGTAAGGGACTTTATCCAAAATATACAAAGAACTCTTAAAATCCAATAATAAGAAAATGAACAACTTGATTTAAGAATGGGCCAAATTCCCCAACAGATACCTCACCAAAAAAGGTGTACAGATGATAAATAAGCATACAAAATGATTCTCCACATTATATGTCATTAGGGAAATACAAATCAAAACCACAATGAGGCACCACTACATTCCTATTAAATGGCCCAAATCCAGAACAGTGAGGATACAAAATGCTGGCCAGGATGTGGAGCAACAGGAACTCTCACCTATTGCTGGTGGAGTGCAAAATAGTTCAGCCACTTTGGAAGATGGTTTGGTGGTTTCTTACAAAACTAAACATACTCTTATGATATAATCCAGCAACCCTCTTCCTTGGTATTTTTCCAAAGGATTTGTATGGCCACACACAGTTTTATCCATAACTGTCAAAATTTGGAAGCCACCGAGATATCCTTCAGTGGATGAAAGAATACATAAACTGTAACATATCCAGGTTATAAGACACTATTTAGCACTTAAAAAAATAGCTATCAATCCACGGAGGAAACTTAAATGCATGTTACTAAGTGAAAGAAGTCCATCTGAAAAAAAGCTCATACTGTATGATTCCAACTATACACCAATCTGAAAGGGGCAAAACAATGATGACAGTAAAAAAAAGAGAAATCAGTGATTGCTGCAGGTTAGCAAGGAGAGAGGGATGGATAGGCAGAACACAGGGGGGTTTTAAGTCAGTGAAACTGAAATTATTCCATGTTATTCTATAATGATGGAAACATCATTATACATTTATCCAATACCATGGACTGCAAAACACCAAGTTTGCATGAATGTAAACTCTGGACTCTGGGTGATATCGATGTATCAATGTAGGTCCATTGACTGTATCAAATGTACCACTCTAGGAGAGCATGATGATGATGGTTGTGCCTGTGTAGAGGTAGGATGTATATGGGAAATCTGACCTTCCACTCAATTTTGCTGTGAATCGAAAACTACTCTAAAAAATAAAATCTAGCTTTAGAAATAAAAATGATAGAAAAGACCACAGGCATCTCACATGGAGAAGCTGAGTGTCCCACACTTGCAAATATGAAATGAACAAGGCTAGTATTCTGCAAGTCAGATTACTGATAAATATCCAATTTTGTCCTAGAAAATATATTGTAGAAACATTGTGTTTATACGGCATTCATAGGAGTGGGTGGTCTATGTGGTCTTATAAAAGATCTGAAGGTAATCGGAGAGATGAGGGCAAGAGATTGAGAATAAAGACAGGAGAAGCAGTAGTAGAACTCTGCCTAACCCCACACTGTTCCACTCCCTTCTTCATGCCCCTCTTTTATCTCATCAACACTTGCTCATGTATTGTAAAGACCAGAGTAACATATTTATTGGATGTCAGTGTGCAATGAATAAGTAAGGACTGCAATGTAAGGCCAGCAAAGAAAGCATGAAGGCCAAGGTAAGAAGCAAGGCTGACCACTGTTGTTACTCTATGTGGCAACACAACAGCACTGACCAAAGGAAGAACCAGGTCAGAAATAAAAAATAGAGCTATCAAAATTCTCATCAGAATCAGGAATATTTATTACTTATAAAAAGAAATATGAGTTATATGAGGCTTAGAAAGAAAACAACTTATTAGAATAATATGGTCTAGAAATGGAGATTTTGAAGCTATCCTTTTGATTAAGCCAGACTGTAAACTAGCAAAATATTCAGTCCATTAGAAGTCTAAATAAAGCTTTCAAGTCCACAAAGTAGGGAGGACAACATTTCGCATTAAAAAGAAAACTCTAACTTTGTGCTATGTGTAGCCTTAAGACACTAATGTAAGGCTATTTAATATAGATAAGAATTTATTGGATTATACATACATAAATATGAAAAAAAAAACTAAGAGGTGGTACATGTAGTCCAAACTCACTCTGAATGCAGGGTTTCTTTCTACAGCATTTTCTTTCTTTTTTTTTTGAGTTGGAGTCTCACTCAGTCGCTCAGACCGGAGTGCAGTGGCCGCTCCCGGCCACCGCAGCCTCGACCTGCTGGGCTCCGGCGATCCTTCCGCCTCAGCCTTCCAAGTAGCTGGAACTACAGGCGCTGCTACCACATCCGGCTAATTTTTTTGATTTATTGTAGAGATGAGGTCTCGCCAAGTTGCCCAGGCGGGTCTTGAACCCATAGGCTCAGGCGATTCACTCACCTCAGCCTCCCAAAGCGCGGATTACAGGCTGAGCCACCGAGCCCAGCCTCTACAGCATTTTCAACCAAAGTTTATACAACCTCTGATATATGCAGTGACAATGAGCTCACTCCTTTCAGAGAAGATTTGATATATTCATCTTTGATCATCTACAGCAACAAACATTTCCTGTGAACCAGCCATTTGCCAGATACAGCTCTAGGTACCAGACTTACAAGCATGTATAATGAATGTATTTTTCAAATAAGACACTATTCCATCTCTCTTTAAATTCCATCTACTGGTCTTAAGTCTTTCTTGTAGTGTTACACAGAAGGCCTATATATTCCCTTTGTCCAATTAACTATTCCCAGCTATTTCAGCTATTATTCATATGGTTGCTTTGCAGAAATGCTCATAATCCGCTTGGTTTACATTTGCTCCTCTTACAGAGTAATATCCTGGACTAAAACCGATATTCCAGATAGAGCAAAAGCAATTTAGGGAAAGGTAGAATCAATACTTTCTTCATATGAAATACAACTATTTCTAACATACTTATAGAATTTGCTTACAGTTTCATTGAATGCATTCTAGTGCTAGGATAGAAAATTAACATTATTTCAGTATCATAAGACATTATCCAATATTAAAACAAATCTAAGGTAAAAATGTTTTAAAATGTAAAAGCACTATGCAAATACAAGGTAGTGGTTATTATTAGATTCCATTATATGACTTTATAGTATAAATACTGGACCAGAACATACCAATGCAACTATGAGATACCAATGCAGGAATACTTTCTACCTGGATGATAGGTAGGCTCATAAGTATGTTGTCTTTCACAGGAAAGAATGTTTAGAAAGAAGAATGAAGGCAGATTACACTTATAAGATTTGTTTGCTAAGCTAAATAAATTACTATTTAAAAAGTTGTGTAAATATATAAAAAAATCTTCGGCTATGGTTTCTTTCAGGTCTTAAGGATTCTGTTGCTCTGAATAACAAAAGTATGTACTTCAACATGTTGTTTTTTCACTCAAACAGCCTGAAAAGCCCTGGACTTCAGGAAGAATTGGTAACAGTGTTCTTTCTCAGTTTTAACTTTTCAGTGACGTTCTTGGGGCCCTTGAAAATTACTGGATGTGGAAAATTTTCATAAGTGAGAATTCTGCACCACAGGGGACAAGTAACATAATCTCCTAATCAGATAGTAGAGGGAATCTCAACAAATGCTCATATTTCTCCCATTTGCAATTTTCCCCCTAAGTGTCTTGGCACTTGTTAAAAGCCACAGTTAAGAGGCAGCAAGAGAGCCAATTTGGCTGATCAGACAAGAGCAGATTTTGCTAACTGCTGAGAAAGAGGGTGGTTCATCCATGAGAATCCAAAATGATATATGTCTAGAATTTGTCAGTATCTCAAAAGCCAGAGAGAAAGCATGTGTCAAACAGGCTTTCAAATAAAAACACATAAAAATTTATATTTAAAACACTGAGAATTTTTAAACATAAGAACACTGTGTTAGAACAAAATAATTATCTGAAATATTTGTCTTCAGGGAGCATGTTTATCTAGAAGTTCTATTTTTTCTTTGGACATTTATCATAAAATCAATACACAAAACAATGAGAGAATATTTTTGTTAGTAAGCAGGTAGCTTGTGATGATTAAAAGTAAATGAAGCAGAAGTGGTAAATAAAGGACACAAAAAAATCTTCCAACTCAAAAATCTTTTATGCTTGACTTTTGGTGTGTTTTTGCTCTAAAAAATTATGGCATGTCCAGCAAACTCTGGAAAACCTCAGGACTTCAAGCTATATAATGCTGTTACGCTGTGAAGATCTACCCAACCAAAAACAAGACTGTTTTCTCATTCTTGACATTTGGCTTCACTGATCATCTTTATACTCTCTGGCATCATCTTAAGGGAACATTAGCTATTGGGTGTTCTTGAATGCTATTCTAATTCTAATTTAACACGGGTAAAAATTTATGGAATCCCTTGGTGTTCATTCTCTTAGCTTCTTACCCACATTTGTTAAATGCTTGCTCCACCAGGATTGTTTTCTGCTGAGAGGCTGCTATCCTCACTCCCAAGTCATAGTAGTCAAGTTCAGTCTCCATTTACATTGAACTCATCCCCATTATTTGTCACTTCTGTATTTTGTCTTGGGACCAGTGAAAAGGGTAGTAAACTATTACACCCAAAACCTAAGGTACGTCAAAGGAAGTCGTTTAAATTAGTTACAAGGGTATTGTGTACACTTAAAATATGTTCATTTTCCTCATTTGTTAAACAATTAGCGTATATCTACAGACAGGTGTTTTTGTCTATTTTACCTCTTTGCTTCCATAGTCTCTGGAATTCATCCTCTGCATCCAAATCCCCAAATAATATTCAGATTTCACACTCTCCAGTGCTGATAATGATTTATTAAATCAAAAACAAATACTCTCTTAGCCGGGCTTGGTGGCTCAGCCTGTAATCCCAGCGTTTTTGGGAGGCTGAGGTGAGTGAATTGCCTGAGCCCACAGGTTCGAGACCCGCCTGGGCAATTTGGCGAGACCTCATCTCTACAATAAGTCAAAAATTAGCCAGGCGTGGTAGCGCACACCTGTAGTTCCAGCTACTTGGAAGGCTGAGGCAGAAGGATCTCTGGAGCCCAGTAGGTCGAGGCTGCGGTGGCCGGGTGCGGCCACTGCACTCCAGTCTGGGTGACAGAGTGAAACTCCAACTCAAAAAAAGAAAATACTCTCTTATGGGATTTCAGGAGTTCTATCAAGTAACAACATATATCTCATTAACTTATAACATGTTGAAATTCTAGTTTATGCTCTTTGCCTCAATAAGTAAGATTTAGATAATTTAAGATTTATGATATTTTAATTAATGAGCAGTGGGAAAAAGTATATACTTATAAGTTCATGAGGAAACATATATGTTAATGAACTTGATTTAGCCATTCTACATGTATACATATTTCAAAACATATTGTATTCCATAAATGTATGCAATAGCCCCTCTTCCCCCCATCCACAGTTTTGCTTTCCATGGTTTAAGTCATCTAAAGTCAACCATGGTCCAGAAACATTAAATGGAAACTTCCAGAAATAGACAATTTATATGTTTGAAATTACGCACAGTCCTCAATAGTAATTAAATTTCACCTTCCTCCTGCTCTTCCCTTCATATATCCACCTCTACATCCTACCTGACCATTTGTCACTTAGAAGCCAACCCAGTTACCAGAGCTTGTGTCCAAATAGCCTTTCCTTAATCAATTTTTCCATTTTATCATTATTGTTTTTAATATCTTACTGTGCCGAATTTATAATTTAAACTACATTATAGGTACAAATGTACAGTATAGGAAAAACCATAATATATATTGGGTACAGTGCTATCTGTGGTTTTAGGCATATGCTTGGGGTCTCGGAACATATCCTTTGCAGGTGAGGGGGGACTGCTGTATAATTTTTTATATCAATTTAAAATAAAATGATTAATTATTTTAAAACCAGTGTGGTACTTCCATAGAAACAGATACATAGACCAATGCAACAGTAGAGAGCACCCTGGAAAAAAAAAAGTGTACACTGCAACAGATATAAAAATAAAATTGGGTCTCTACATGGAAAAAAGTAAGCTATCCAAGAGAGAAAAATATTATGATTGCTTAATTCGTTCACTCTACAGATGTGTATCAGTTGCCTGCTCTGTGCCAGGTACTGATCTAGAAGCTGGATATACACAAAGAACAAGAGGCACTCTGTACTTGAAAAGAGTTTTTGTCACTTACAATAATGTTTGTGCATCCTTGTCGAAGCCAGAGTTTCAGATACATTTCACAAAAGAACCTCAAAGAAGACATTGATTACCATTTGCGATGTACACATAATTCTGCAAGCTGCTACCTTAAATAAAGGTTTTAACTTGGGTCAATTTTCATTTGAACAATTGATTTAAAAATTAAAAATTGTGTATCCAAAATATTTTCCTCAAATTTTGTCCAATTTCTGTTTCTTAATATATTTACTCTATAAGATGAATTAGTAATATGTAATATTTAAAATGACATGCATCCCAAGCAAATGAAAGAACTGGTAAGATCAACCATGTTCTGATCACATCTTGTTTTCTTCAGGATACTGAACTAGCTATGGCAGAATTTCCTTTGGTAGAGATTGTTCCAAATTTATTTTAAAAGTTGGCTTTCAATGTTATGCGTCAGTAATGTCTATTCAACAAGTGAAAAATCACCCAAGACAAAATTATTGCTGCCATCTGGATTTCTTCCACTTTAATCTCAAAATAATACACTGTGAAACACAAAAAAGGCATGACTGCTGTCCATCCCAGCATTACACAATAAGTATTATTTGATTCACAGTTTATGGAAGCATGCCTTTTGAGAAATATCAGGACTAGAAAGAAAAGCATATATAATAACATAAACAAAATACAAAGCACAGTGTTCTTGAAAATACTACTTTTCTCTCTAAGTAAAATCTCTATAACTTTGAAAATGGGTTAAGATGAGCTACACTTGTGCATAAGTGTTGGTTTCTAATTTTACAAAATTTTTAATTTTCTGTCTTTATAGGTATGCAAAATTCTACTAATTTTGAATTGAAAAGGAAAGACTATATTAAAATTGTAATACTGCCATTCCAGTCACATAGTGAGGGTAGCACTTAATTAACGCCATCTTTTGAATGAGCACCATACTACACATTGCTATCGTAGTTCAATTCAACTTTGGAAAATAATACATGGATAACATCTCTCAAAATGTGTATGCATTTTTTGGCACCCTCGATATTTTGCTACATTGCTTTTGGTTATTGAAGAGTCTGAATGTGCCCAGCATTATTTAAATACAGAGACATAGCCAAGATATATTAGAGATACTTTGTGTGCAAGGCTCCAAGCTAGGAGTTTTGATTCATGTCAGATACAGGGATAGGTCATGCCATTTGCCACAAGTTAAAAATATAACCACAGTGTAATGATTAAGATAAATGGCTCTGAAGAAGACTACCTAGGCACAAATTTTAGTTCCTCCAATTATTAGCTAAGCAATTAGAGACAAACTACTTAATTTCCTTGTTCTTTAGATTATTTATATTTTTCCAGTTCTACTGAGATATAATTAACAAATGAAAATTGTATATATTCAAGGTGTACAGTGTGGTTTGCTATACATGTACTTTGTATAAAGAATTCCACAAATGAATTAATACATACTTCACTATACATAGTTATCATTGTGCGTGGGGGGAAGGGGCGTAAATGGGGTAAGGTCATTTAATATCTGCTTTCTTAGAAAATTTCAACTATGCAAATTTCAACTAACAATAAAGTTTTATTAACTGTAGTCACCATGCTCATCTATTTAACTTTAAAATGGAGATAATAATGGCATATCCTTCATAGCATTGCAGTAAATTTAACTGACTTTTTCCAAGTAAAGCATCTGAATAGTGTCTGCCAAATAATAACTTCCCAATAAAAGTTAGCAAACAAAACAAGCTTAACTGGGTAAAAGAGTGTAGCCACATGGTTGGTTCCATGTTTTTGCTATTGTGAATAGAGCTGCAACAAACATATGTGTGAAGGTATCTTCTTTGTAGAATGATTTGAGTTCCTCCAGGTATATTCCCAATAGGGGAATTGCTGGATCATATAGAAGGTCAATTTCTAGTTCTTTCAAAAATCACCACACTGTCTTCCAAAGAGGTTACACTAGTTTGCATTCCCACCAGCAGTGTAGAAGTGTTCCTTTCTTTCTGCATCCTCGCCAGCATTTGTTGTTGTTTGTTTTATTAATGATGGTCATTCTTACTGGGGTTAGGTGGTATCTCAATGTGGTTTTAATTTGCATTTCTCTGATGATGAATGAGGCTGAGCACTTGTTCATGTGTCTGACAAAGCAACTTGGATGGATTTAGAGTCAATCATAGTGATGTATCACAGAAACAAAGAAGAGTACCATATGTTCTCATAAGCAGACCTTGAAGAATTATAATACTATAAGAAAGGGATTGGCAGTAGTGGGAAAATGTCAGGGAAGTGCGGGGTGGGATTGGCAGTTGAGGGAAACCGCTAGGGGAAGGAGGGGCATACCTCATCAACAAGGGTAACTGCATAATCAATTTGTATACCTAACCCTGAATTGTACCCCACATCTTATAATTAAAAAAAAGAAGGGTCTGTTCATATCTGTTGCCCACTTTGTAATCAGGTTGTTTTCTTCTTATCAGCATGTTTGAGTTCCTTGTAGATTCTTGATGTTAGGCCTTTGTCAGACATGGAGTTGGCAAATATTTTTTCCCAGTCCGTGTGCTGTCTCCCTGCTCTCTTGATGGTTTCTTTGGCTTTGCAGAAGTTTGTCAGTTTAATGAGGTCCCACTTGTCCATCTTATCTCTTATGGTCTGGGCACTTCGGGTTTTGCTCAGGAATTCATATGAGTGGCCAACAGATACATGAAGAAATGTTCAACCTCACTACTCATCAAGGAGATGCAAATTAAAACTACACTGAGATATCACCTAACTCCAGTCAGAATGGCCATTATCAATAACTCAAAAAATAACAGATGCTGGAGAGGATGTGGCGAAAAGGGAACACTTCTACACTGTTGGTGGGAGTGTAAACTAGTACAGCCTCTGTGGAAATCAATGTGGCGATTCCTAAAAGTTCTAAAAATCGAACTTCCATATGACCCCACAATCCCCCTACTGGGAATATACCCGGAAGAACACAAATTACTCTATGAAAAAGATACCTGC
>CAUYQG010051856.1:0-32436 GCA_963574415.1 Tarsius wallacei | reverse complement strand
TGCTGTAAAATGTTTGAGTTAGATTGTTTGTTTTTTTTACATTTCAGGTTAAGTCCTAAAAAACATACCAGACAGGAAAGGACTGAGAGGGACCTGGAGTCAGTATACCTACTAGGGATAAGGAGAAACTCAAATTCCCTGCAAATTTCTAGAAAGTCCCCCTGCAGCCAGACACTTAATAATAAGTGTCAGTCCAGGATTTCAGGCAAACCCACAGGGTCTAACATGAGAGAAAGAGGTTTCTATAGGTGGGTATAGCATGGCAGTATGAAATTCAGAAGCAAATGATGCTCAAGAGTCAAAAAGGGTCATTGCTTTGTTAGATTCTGGTGTGGCCATGAGCTCTTTGAGCTATGGCTGTCACCATGCTTCCTGGCTTTGGTCCCCTCCCCCACCTTGGGGAGGTGAATCTTCTCTTTCTCTTCCTCTCTCGACTTGACTTTTAAATAAACTAAGTTTTCTAATCTAAAACAAACAAACAAAAAGAATCAAAAAGGCAGAAAATGAATCTCGAAGGAGTTGATCCAACTACAGAATTCTAATTCCTGAGTAAGTAAAGGGAGCAAATTCAAATCTGAGTTTCAGGCCAAGAGGAACTTGGAATACTGAAGACGTGATGATGGCAGACCCTATGGAAAATGGCAACAAACAGTGTCCAAATATTCAGAACCAAAGGTCTGGGCAACAACCAGGTCTCAGGAACCAGACAGAAGCCTATTTGTTGAAAATGGGAAGCGAGAACCCAAAGGTGACTTGCTTTCAAATCCCTGCACATTGGTTTGAAGATGCTTCAATTCCCCCAAACTGCAGGACCGATTGGCCCAACAGTATGGAGTAAACATACGTCCTTTCTATATGAACGCATCCTGTCCTTTGAAGAACTCCCACTAACCCATTCTGCATGGTTTTGATGGCATTGTACCTGGCTCTTCTCTACTGCACATCCACAGCACAAAGCAGGTGAGCCAGGCTTTGTCAAGAATAACTATCCCCCCAGTAAAAGAGATTTGTCCTAGGGGGAGGCTGTGCTCTAAGTAGGGTCAGAGGCCTCTAGATGATTGATTTTCAACCATGGAAAATAACTTTCTATTTGGGATTGCTAAACATGGAGGATGTAAATCTGAGGGTTTGGTTTGGTTTGGTTTGGTTTCCTCGTTGGGTGACTTTCTAAAGGAGAAAATCAAGCAGAGACAGGCACACACACAAAAAGAGACAGAAAGCTAGTATTAGTGCCTTTCCCTGAGGCTAGATTCCCTAAACTCTTCCTTCAATCCTGTGTGTTATGCCATTGCCTTTTTATACCACACGAGTGACTATTAGTCTGCTTGGGCTGCCATAACACAATACTGCAGACTGGGCGGCTTGAACAAGAGAAATTTATTTTTCACAGTCTGGAGGCTAGGAAATTGAAGATCAAGGCGCCAACTAATTTGATTTCTGGTAAGGGCTCTCTGCCTGGCCCGTGGACAACAGCCTTCTTCCTGAGTCCTCACACTGCATTTTCTTGGTGCAAGCACACACCGAAAAAAATGAAAGCTCTGGTCTGTTGTCCTCTTCTTGTAAAGGCTCTAAGCTTATAGGACAAGGCCCCACATTTAACCTTAATTACTTCCTTAAAGGCCCTTATCTCCAAAGACAGTGAGTGACACTGATGTTTAGAATTTCTGCATAAGAATTTTGGGAGGACACATTCAGTTCATGGTAGTGGCTAAATCCTTCTTTTTTGTGTAAAATTACGTATCTCTACCAACTTACAACCAAAATAATCTTGACTTTGTAGACAGTAGAGTTATTGCAGAGGTGGGAGGTTTGCCAACGAGACCATCATAGATCTCATTTCTGAATTCAGAGTACAGCAAATAACTACACTGAATAGATATTGGTGCAACTCCACTCCTAGTACTATTGTGTAAATATGACACCATGTGATGTACTGTTTCATTTACCCAATAGCATTTTTAAAATATCTGTTAGGTGCCAGGCTAAGGTGTTGGGGAATTAAAAGTCAAGAAAGACGGTTGCGTCCATTAGAGAACCACTTTCCTCTTCTTTATCTCTTTCCATGCATATTCACATATACTGCTGGAGGCATTTCTATTTTCAAATCTGGCTCTATTTATTATTTAAAAACTTGGCAAAAACAAACAGTAGCATGGACCAACAAGGAAATACTGAATTACTCATGTGGCAAGTAAAACAAGCAGCTAAATTGCAAACATTGAAAATTTAACCCTGAAATCATTTGAAATTGAAAAAGAAATATTTTAAAACCAGAACTGCTATGGAAACTGTTTTATCCAAAATTTGGGTCTACATCCTTCATTAGATTCCCTATCAGGATACATAAGCTTCAGCCATATAAACATGTCCCATTATGTCCAAAATATAATTTGGATCCAACTGTCTTTTATAAATGGTGAGTTTGTATTTTTTTTTTTTTACTCATTACTAAAATCCTAAAATGAAAGCTGTAAGATCTGCTTGTGTGTGTCTATGTATTTAGAAGTGTTTACACATATGCTCATGTATTATGCTACATGTTGTGTTTACGTGTTAAAATTTCTCATAGCCAGAAATCCCTTAAGGAATTCTATTCAAATTGGCTTAAATCAATGAGAACTCATATAAAATATATGGTAACTAACTCAAATGACTTTTGGTTCACATGACTTACGTAAATCTTTAAAAATAAGCTGGTTTTAAAAGCTGGTTGGTGAAATGGCATGTTCTCACTCAAAGGTGGTATCTAAACACAGAGCACACATAAGCACAAGGATAGGAACATCAAACACTGGGCACTACTGAAGAAGAGGGAATAAGGGTGGCAAAACTACCTAGGAGACACCTTGCTCACCCCTTGGGGGTGGGGAATGGGTTCATCAGAAGCCCAATCTTCACCATCATACAACATACCTATGTAGCAAATCTTCACAAGTACCCCTGGTTCTAAAAGGAAATAAATTATTTTAAAATTGTTGGTAAAATAAAACTGCCAGGGGAGGGGAGGGGGCGGGATTGGCAGTTGAGGGAAACTGCTAGGGGAGGGAGGGGCATACCTCATCAACAAGGATACCTGCATAATCAACGTTTGTATACTTAAGCTTGAATTGTATTTAAAATAAATACATAAAATTGTTGGTAAAATAAAAATAGAAATGTCTTCAAAATTATCAGCATACATTCTTGCCTGAGTTTACTGATCACACAGTTTTACGTTTGTCTCTAATAGATGTGTTAAGGTGTCCGTGTTTGACACACAGAATGATCTTTCTTTGTGCAATTATTTGATAAGTAAGACTAATTAAATATTGTTGATTTAGTTAAAAAAAAACAGCTGTATCTTCTGAGTTATCAGCAAAATATCCATATATTTTAATTTTAAGGTTTTTATTTAGGCAAACACCTGCTATTCACAGCCTACAAGAATGGTCAAAAGGAAAATAATTTGAAATGATGACTAATTTGTCTAAATATGGTAAATTGTTAAAAATAAGTAAATTAGATAAATGTAGATGGAATAAGCATTCATAAATGAACTTTTTGTGTATTTAGAAATCTTAAAGTTAGGTTAAATTATATAACATATACTAATTAAAAATCTGGGTCATTTTCAAATAATATTAAAAAATAAAACAAATTGCTGAACATAAATATAACTTTGTTCTTGGCTTTTTAAATTTTATATGAAAATTAATTATATTTAGGTCTATTCGTATACATCTTATAAATTATGTTATGGGGAAACATAGTTCTAAAAATTATAGAAATGTTTCTTATCTATAAAATACTAATATGGAACAGACAGCTCAAAATTACTTGCCATAAATTAAGGCTACTAAGAATTAAAATTCTAGTTAAAATATAATACTGGGTGTAAAGTGTGTCAAAAAGTAAACTGTGTTTTTTGAGGAGAAAAAAATTATAAGAAAGGCATAAAAGCATGTTTTTTATTGAGAAAAAAGACTAATTTTGTCTTACTTGGAGATTTTGTAAAGTTTGCTTTAAAATATGAATTTAGGAAGGAAGGCCATGAAGAGAAAGTTCTCATGCATAAAAGCTTGATAACAAAACTATCACAAAAGACTGCAACAACCACACCGTGCACAAAAAATACTTTTGAGGGCATTGGTCCAGCAACCGTTGGTCTGGTCTCAAACTCGTATCGCTCTTATTTTTGATCCTTGTAGGCAAGAATAATTATCTCAAAGCAATTACGTAGACTTCCTCATTTTTTTCTTTAAAGATCTTTGTCTTCCTTTACCCCCCTGAATATGCACATCATTTACTATAGCTTGTGTATTCCCATGGTAATGTCCTATTCTCAAAGATTTTTCTCTTATAGAGTCTTTTTCTGTTTTCAACATAAATTGGCATTGTATTTACCTCAGTTTGAAACAATTCTAAAAATCAGAAGACAACGATTGCAATGAGAAACCTAAATTACCTGGGGTAATAGTCAGGCAGATTAATGAAGATAAAAACTGAGAAACAGGTAGAGGTCCCTTTGCTCAATCACCTGCTGGGAATTCAAACCCTGAAGTACACAAACAAATAAAATGGTCAGGAAGCAGTAATGAAAAATTCTCTGAAATCCTTGCTTGGTACTGTAATACCAAGATTCACTGGTAAAGCTCTGGCTGGGACTACAGTTAGACTGAGAGAACATAAAAATGTAAAGGTTGATAAAATTATAAAAGTCAGACTGTTTAAACAGACTTTATGTAAAGAATTTGTGCCTCCCTTACCTAAATGGTTTATGGGAATGGATAGTATGACTGGCTGAAGAACACTTTTTCTTCATAGTATTGTGGAGCAGAAGGCATGTAAATCTGCTTTTCAGCAATATTAATCAGACATTCTAAATGGGAAGAAGTAGGATTCCCCTGATCCCATATAATTTGGAATAAAAGCTCAAGTAATAGCAGGGACAAATTCTCTTTGTGACAGCCCTATGTAAAATCTAGATTGGTGCTGACGACAAAGCCTGTGAGTGCCTCCAGGTACACTAGGACTTTGAACTATAAAATTTCTACCCAAGGGGCACCTACTACCTTGCTATGAGACATTGATTGAAGCTACCCTAATGACTGAAGGACATTTAATGATCTTGATATCTGAAATACACATGAAATCTTGGGTGACATCAGAGAAACACTCTTAATGGGGATGTCCGTGCCCAGAAGACTTCCATGATAGAATGGAAATTGTTTATACGGGACCATACCTCCTGGGCAGTGCAAGAAGGAAAGATCCACATCAGGGAGCCTCTTCTCCCCAGAACTGAATCTGGAACTCTACGAGGAGATGCTGGATTCTATAGTGCCCTATAAACAACTCTCTAAAAGCTACTAGGTTTGTGGTTGTTAATTCCAAGGTGAACAGACAACAACCTGTTAGGAAGGCTGGTACTCTGAAAAAGGCAAGAGCAAATCAGCTTGGTGGGCTGAATTACGTGCTGTTTTTCTAGTAGCAATGAAAGAATTGAACTAACTTTCTAACTTGTAACTGTTAAACCAACCTTACATTTCTGACATAAAGCTCAGTTGGTCACACTTGATCATGATGTATCATATGTATAAACATAAATATGAATATTTATGTATTGTAAGGCTTTTGCACCCCATACAAGTTACTGGTCTGACATTTTGTGTCCTGCCATGTTATTGAGGCAAGACTATGTTGGTCTCATAAAATAAACTGGGAAGCATTAACTCATTGTCTTCACTCCAAAAGAGTTTAAGAATGGTATATATTTATTAAATGTTTGATAGTATTCACTGGTAAAGTAATATGAGATTAGAAAGGTTTTCAATTAAAAGTTCAATTTTTTAACAGGTCTATAAGTGTTCCGATTTTATATCTGCCATTGTTAATTTTGAAAGAATTACATCTTAAGGAAATTGCCTATTTTTGAAGGTGTTTAACTCATTGCTTTAAAAATTGTTCATATTATTTCACTTATTATCCTTATAATTCCTGTAAATCTATGATGGCATTCCTGTTTTTATTACTTATTTATATTTTGCCTCTGCTTCAATTTTATAGTTTTTTTTTTTAGCTTTGTTAATTTTCTTTCTTGGTTTATTTCTGCTTTTTCTTTTGTTTCTTTTTCTTTGTATTTCTTTTTTTTTTTTTTTTTAGGTTTGTAAGTGAATACTTGCATCACTAATTTTAATCACTTCTTTTTTTTTCTAGTATGTGAATTTGAAGTCACACATTTCCCTCTAAATAGTAATTTAGTGGACAACCTCCTCAGGTTCTCTCCCACTGTGGGAGCTTTTCTATCCTCTCAATAAATCCTGTTTCTCATACACACACACAAAAATAGTGATTTCGATAAATCCTACAAATTTAGAAATGTTGCAGCCCCACTGTTTAGAATAGAAATATTTTCTAATTTCCAAGGTTTATTTAGAATTATGCTGTTGAATTCTAAATATTTAGAAACTTATCTTTTAAAATATTGATTTCTGGAAAATTCCATTGTTATCAATGAACAGGGTCATTATGATTTCCATCTTTTGATAGTTATTATGATTTATGTATATTGTGATTTATGTATGACCCAGCATATGAGCTGTGATTTAGTAAATATTCCATGTGCACTAGAATGTTTGCATTTATTGGGTATACAGTTCTCTATAATTGTCAATTAGATCATGCTGGATCATAGTATTCAAATCTATGTTCTTAAACTTTTCTTTCTCTGCTTGTTCTAATTACAAAGGAGTTTTTAAATCTCCACCAATTTTGTATATTTGTCTATTTCTTCTTTTAGTTCTATTGTTTTTATCTTTATCTATTTTGAAGCCATAATTTTGGAAATCAGATGTTTAATATTGTCATATCTTTCAAAGGAAATTTAATATTTTACATTATGAAGAATCTTTCTTATATCTAGCAACATTTTTGTCTCAAAATCTATTTGACTAACAATATAACCATGTTATTTTTCTTAAAATTAGTGTTTGTGTGATATGTATTTTTTTCTGTTTTTTTTTTTTTCATGTTCACCTTAACTGTATCCTTTATGTAATAAGGTGATTTCTCTTGTAAATAGCACATAGTTGAATCTTTTTTTAAAATATACAGTGGCAATATCTATCTTTTAACTAGTTAGTTCATTTACATTTAATGTAATTACTGATGTGGATAGACTACATTTTTTAGTGTTCTATTTTAATTTTTTTATTGACCTTTAGCTATGCCTTTTTGTGTGGTCTTACATAGTTGCTCTAAACATTATCATATAAATTCTCAACTGTTCACAATTATAGTTTACATTTATGTAAACTATAATTAATGTCATCCCACTTTGCAAATTTCAACATTTCAGCATCTCTGGCCCTTCTACTATTGACTGTTTTTTGTCTTGATTATGTGCTACCGTCTCCTACTTCTTTACATAATAGTCCTTATTCCTAGGGTGTGGCACCTACTCCTAAAACAGAACCTTCCGGAGGTCTTAAAGGTGATTGGATGTATACCAATATTATTCTACTCTGTCTGCATCAGAACACCAGTACTTCCTCAACATTGTGCAATCTCTCTTCTATCCCAGGAGCTATTCCCTGCCAGTTGTAAAAGCCTTGTTTTGCAGTCTTGTCCTGCCTATGTGCAATTATAGGATCTGGTGAGGAATCTAGGAGGAAACCCTACACAAATTTCTGAATCTTCTTTACAGCTTTTCTTCTCTGCTACTCTGCCCTTTGAAATCAGTTGCTGTTTTAAATAACCACAAACTCCAATCTCTGATTTCTCTGCCCAGAGAAGCTAATATTCTCTGCTTGGGCTGTACATCGCTGATAAATTTGGGAGAATTCTCCCTGTCAGAAAGCCTGAGTGAATGCAGTTTTTATCTTGTATGCTTCTCTCAAAGATTACATCTCTGTGCAGTCCAGTGTATATTCCTGAAACTTGTATTTCATATATATTGTTCCAGTTTGTAGTTGTTTACTACAGGATGTTAAATTCCAACACTAGCTATTCCTTTGTAATCAGTTATTCAAAATCCAGATTAGCATTATAAAATTGCTCATATCTGTAGGTATTCTTTTTAAGAATTTTTGAATATTTGTATTTTATTTTGTTGCTCTAAAGTATCTTGTATTCTGATCTCCATATTTATACTGCTTTAAAACTCACTTAATGACTTTTCCATTCTTTAAAATATTTTAGTTTTGAATAATTCATCTCTCAATCAGCTAAATAATGCATTTGAGTAATTATTTTTATGTGGTTTACATAACTGACGTATTCTAAGGCTTTGTATTTTTAAAAATCTATCTGTTGCCTTAATATCTGAACATGAATGGCAACTCTAATGGGTACTTTCTGTTTATATTGCCTCATTTTAAAATGTCATTTGATATTTTAATTGTACAAAGTCAGCCCCCTTGTTCTTTTTAACAAAAGCGATGTATTATTTTCCACCTTGATGCTCATGGATTTTTCCATTATCTTTGGAATTGAAAATGTTTTTCATGATACCTGGTTATAGACGTATTCACATTGACATCAAATAGAACACAGTAGTCCCTTGTAATTTATAGGCTTAGCTGGAAATTCTATACCTATTTGTATATTAAAATGCTTCTGATGTATCTATCTTTTAAATTTTATTTAGGAACATTTAAAATGCTTAGGTCGATTCTCCGTGTTTTAATTTTGGCTATTGTTTTGTTTTCTCTCTATCTCTTTATATTTTCCTTCTCCTTTAGTATTTGAAGCTTTTAAACATTTTTCTTCATCTCCAGGATTAAATTTTCTAGAGGGTCAATTTTCCTTCCTGCAGATAATTTGGTTTTGCTGTTATGGATTGAAATTCTTTTCATTCTTTACCCTCTGACAACCATCTTCCATTTCCTGTTGTCTTTTATCCAAGACCATTTTCTCTTTAATAGTTACTCGTGCTTCATGAAGGTTATGTTTTGATGTCTTTGTACTTTTTATGAGAATACTAAATAGATGTCATCTAGCTATTCTGCTAATTTCTTGTCATAACTAATTTTTAGAGGTGTACTTTCCCTTTGAACCTTTGGGTTAACATCATTTTGATGTTATAGAATATTTTATAGACCCAACAATTTTTACTTTTCTTTGCTTGTGTGTTTATATTTATGTCTGACTGATTTGATACAGCATTGTCAGCAAACATGATAAATTGTGTGTGTCCTTAAGCATCTCTTTATTGGGCATTTGGGTCATGAGATGGCTTACCTCAAATCTAAACTTAGAAACGTAATAATGCATATATATCCCTAATCTAATTTATGTTGTGTAGCAAGCATTTATTTCTTGTGGCTCTACTGAAATATGGTAAAGTATTTCTCTTTGCTGTTGAACTCTCCGTGCTAGGTAATAAAAATGCATATCCCAGGGTACAAAGAATTAATGGACATCTTCCTCTGTTGTTGTGTACTGAAAGCTATAGTATAAAATCAGTGTAGAAAGAGATTATTTATTTTCCTGAGATAGAGCAGGAGTTGGAACACTCGGACAATGGTATAAGACCTTTACTGCTTCAGTAAATATTTCCAGTGCAGTATGGGGTGACCTGCTTGATTAGTGCACTTTTTTTGTTGCTGAGTTAGAGGAAGACAGAGAAAATGAGTCAAACCTTTCTCATGTAAAGGAGTCAGCATATGTTGCCTAGGGAAGTGTTTCTTAATCTAATCCACTCAATTTTTCAATTCCTAGAAACTCCCCTCAAATGCTAGCCTACAGTGCACTCATCGTTCATTTATAATGCTGTTGCAAATTTTATGTATCTTCAAGGATTCTTTTATAAGAAAATCTGGAGAAGACAGCATGCCACTATATTGCCTCAAAATTTCTGATGATCATTTGTAACAGATTTTGTATGTGTTTCCATATTTTTTTTTCTTCTTCCTACTGATAGATATGTAATACCAGAAATCAGGGGTAAATAGAAGATTCGTGAGAGAGACCCTTATTTGTGAAATTGAAGTCCTAATTCTCAGTGATGGAGGGCAACCTCTGAAAACAATAAATGTTATAGCCTGTGCAGAAGCCAGTCCCTTTGCACAGAATCCTCTGCCCATCTACAGACTAGACAGCAATAAAAAACAACAGCAACAAAAATGCACAGTTGCAGACATTTTTTCAACAGTTGAAAATCAAACATCTTTTAAGAAGCATTAAATGTCTTTCTTTTAATCCTACAAAGACCATCTTAAAGTCATCTCCTCCAAAGAATCACTTCCCTCCTTCTGATTTTTCTTGCACTTAGCAACGAGCACACAGTGTAACTCTAAGAGGCAAAGCTGAGTAAAGTCCTTGGTAATGGCATGTTGCTATGCTGGATTTGGAATACAGCGAGACATTTTATCCTATTTTTGAAATAAAATTCTAAAATATGATTGTATTGCTTTCTCAATTGAAATGATTAAAATAAATGAATTGTGTTCTTGCGCCTCAAACTCTGAAAGCCCATCTATAAAATAGGGATAAAAATAGTGTCTGCCTCAGAGTGTTACTGCGAAGACTAAAAAGACAAGATAGGTGATGCACTCAAATTAAAATAAACTCAATAAACTAGTAAAATCATTGACAAGAAATGCTAACTATGAGTATTATTATCACAAAAACCGTAAAATTATTTTTGTGTAATTAAGTAACTTATAAAGAAAAATGCAAAACAGTAAGAGCATAGTTTTTTTTTTTTCACTTAGTAATTACACATTTTTAAAAACTTTGTGGCTATGTTCTCTTTTGTCTGTCCCGTAAACACAAAGCATGATATTCAACCCAGAGCAAAAATGCTTCATAGGCAATATATAATGATAATTTCATACCTGTCTCCTCAGAATATAAATTCTTAGAAAGTAGAGATTATATCTAGTTAATTCTGCCTATAATCCCAGTCCAGGAGCATTCATGTGAGCAACTCAGTGAACCACTTCCTGAGGTGGACACTTTGCCTATACAGTCACATCATGGAAAAAACTAGTCTATTCCTTAGATGTATTTTCAACTCCTACTTATGATTCAGTGGAGTTTTGCAATTTGCAGTAGTGTATCCACCATGCCCAGCTGATTAAGTATTCACCTAATATTAATTGAGCACTTTCTGAGTCAGCGACATGGCTACTGCCAGGGACACAACTAGAGGTCACCCCTCCCCCCATTGTCAAAGATCTCACAATCTAGCAGAGATAATACACTGTAACAAATCTCAACTCAGTTTGACACGTTCTGTAGATTCGATAGAGCAAAATTTGGGTACACTCTGGCCGAATCGATGGGGTCATATTTAACCTGAAAAGCAAATAGGATTTAGCTGTGGAATGAGGGATTGCTGGAGCCGCGCCCACAATGCAGAGTAATTGATGCCTGGGTACACTAGTGACAGTACTTGGGTTTGGATTCCTGTTCTGCCAATGATGAGCTAAGTGAACTTTGACAAATCGCTTAACCCCATGAGGCTTATCCTATAAAATGAAGATTATAATAGTTTTTAATTAATAGAGTTGAGGGGAACAGGTGGATTAAGCAAAGCTTTTAGGAGGTCCTGCTACTTTTCCAGCTCTAGGTCAGCATTAACTTTCATTATCATCATTATCATTGGTTTATTTCCCCTCAGTGGCCTTCCCTGAAGCTTCCAATCAAGTTATAATCTTCCTTGTATGTGCTCCCATCTTGGGCACATCAGGGTGGCAGTGGTGGGCATTCAGCAAACGTTCTGGTCAGAGCCCATAAAATCTCACTTAAGCCTTATCTGAATAATGGGCTAGCTAATGAGGAAGCTCTGGCTACGAAGGAAAGGTGCTTATTTTTTCAGAATGCCCCGGGCAAACTGTCCCGTTGCTGAGATGTAAAATTTAGCATGGAGGGTGGCAATGTTTGTTTAAATGGCATTAATGTGAATTTTTTTTATGTGTGCCTTTTTTTATCACACGAGAAATCCATGTTCATTGCAGAAACTCAGAAAAATATAGATAATCAACAATTTATAAAAATCATAACTGTCATTCCACTGCCCAGAACAAAAGTACTGTGGCATTTTGACGTATAAGCGTCCAGTCTTTCTTCTACATGCACACGCTCTGTAGAAATGCATCTACCCTCCCGCCCTTCTTTTTACTAACCCCGCATACACCCCTATTCAAACATCTCTTAGGAAGAGATAGCTTGTCATTTTATTGGCCAGAGTTCTGAATAGCCACTGGGCCATATTTACCAGGTTATTATTTCTTAAAGACCCCAAGTCCTCTCCTTCGGCTTATTTCTCTCTCATTTTTAACATTTTTATTATTTTTATTTCTTTAGAGTTGTGGGGTACAACTGGGGGTTTACTACATAAGTAAATTGAATGCAGATGGAGTTTGGGCTTCTAGCTGGCCTTCTCTCCCCCAATATGGACCCTCGTGTCCCCCTCCCTCCTCCCTCCCTCCCCCAATTACAGTGTCCAGCATCTGCTGATCCCACCCTTGTGCTAGTGTGACCAATGATCAGGGCCCACTGATGAATGAAAACATGCGGTAACCAGTTCTTTGTTTCTGTGATATGTCATTTGGTATGATTGTCTCCAGCTACATCCAAGTTGTTGTGAAGGGCATGACTTTGTTCTTTATGGCTGCATAATATTCCATCGTGTATATGCACCACATTTTCTTTTTTTTTAATTTTTTACTTTAAAGATGTGAGGTACAATTCAGGATTAGGTATACAAGTGGTCATCATACAGGTAAAGTTGGCCCACTTCTTTTTATGACCCTATAATAAGAAAACCAAGGACTACAAAAAGGTGTGTGTGTGTGTGTGTGTGTGTGTGTGTGTGTGTGTGTGTGTCCCACCCACTCTATAAGTATAACTAGGCCAAGGTAGACTTTACAGACCTAGTCATCCTAGATTCAGGAGATTCCCCTTAAAGGTCTCTGAATGTAACCATGTTCTCCTATCCATCTTTTAACAGAGTTCACAAGGTGAACTCGATGTGAACTCTTTGCTTATCCAGTTATTAGTGAACAATACCATCTATTGTTCCTTGTATATCACTCACTTGGTTGGCAACACCATGAGAAAGACACATCATCAGCATGACAGAATCCTCCTATCCCTTCATCCCTGACCATGATACCATTAGGGCATGCCAAATTCCACCTTCAACCTCCAAAAAACCACACAAATAAACCCACCTATCATTATTAAAATGAAATTATAAGAACAGCCTGGGCATCTTGGTGAGACCTCATCTCTACAATAAATCAAAAAATTAGCTGGGAGAGGTAACTCACGCCTGTAGTTCCAGCTACTTGGAAGGCTGAGGTGGAAGGATGACCAGAGCCCAACAGGTCAATGCTGGGGTGGCTGTGAGCATACTACTGCACTCCAGCATGGGCAACAGAGTGGGACTCCAACTCAAAAAAAAAGAAATTATACTAAATATATCACCTTATTAACCTCTTATGTTAATGAATAAATAACCTAATCATATTACATGCCTGCTTCCTCATTTTTGGTTTTTTACTTATTTTCATAATTTTGCTGGGTAAATACTACCATAATTTATTGAGTCAATCCTCTCTCATGAGAGATTTAAATTGTTTCTAAGCTCTGACTATTAAAAACAATATCTCCCTGAAAATCCCTGCATGTGCATTTTTGTGATTGTGCCTGATTATACCCAACAACTCTATTCTTCCCCTCACCATGACAAACATACACACTACCCTACCACCATTTCTACCAAAGTTTGATTCCCCAGGTGTGTATCGAGGCAACTAGAAGAAGCCCATGACCACTCTGCTTCAGATGAAACTGCATGCAAATGACCTAAACAGCTTTGAGCTCCACATTGAATTAATTGGTCCCCCAGGTAACTAAGCTTGCAATTCTCACGGGCCCTATGGAACAGAAGGGACTGCAGAGCTGAATTCAGATATCAGGGCCAGGCCTAACAATATGAAGCACAATCAACAGGCAAAGAGGCAAAAACCAATTCGGGGCATCATTTAACATAAGCCCCTACCGTCCCAGTGGCTGGATTTGGGGGCAGGTGTGAGGGGTAGTACTTACCAGACCTCAAAGTAACACTGGACGTAGCTGGGAGGATTTTGATATTTTGGAAAGCTTTTTAGAATAATACTAGAGCCACAAACCAAAGGTATTTTTTTCCAAACCTGTAATATCTTTTTCATAAGTACAGATGATTAAAGAGACAATTTCAGGTACCAACATCTTCTTTGAGAGACACCGTGAAACCACAACTTCCCAACACAAAGAAACTTCACCACTGATGTTGTGTTTGAAATAGAAATTTGAAATTATAAGTAATAAGAGTAATGATAATAGTCACCATCATCATTTAAAATAATGACCTTCCAAAAACTCATCATGTGAGAGAAAAATAATTAAAAATAGGATTGATCAATTCCATAATGCAAACTGGAAGCTGCACCATGATACTGGCACTTGAGAAGGGCATCCAGGGATTTGGACCACCATGCATCTTCTCCAGCCTTGAGAACGACTTTAGATTACATCTGTTGTTTCTGCCTAGGCATTATCACTTCTTCTTCCCTCTTTCCATTCATTTTCATTGCAGAACTTCCTTGTCCTTACCTGAGAGAATTGTCAACCATGTGGTCTCCTCCCTCACCATAATAGAAGGCATGTGACACAGGCTGTCCCATCAAAATGCCTGATGCCCATGGAGATATTGATTGGCCAGGTTCATAACCAATGACAATCATTTATCGAACATCCGTTGGGAGCTGCGAAAGAATTCCTTTCCTCACGAGCCTTTGGATCATGCCGAGCTTGGTGCTGCCAGGTGACGTCTTAGTAATAACATAGAAAAAGCTGATTAAGAAACTCAAGTTCTGTATTTTAATCACCTCTTTCGAGGTAAATTTCTTTTTCAGCTAAAAGAATTCTCATCCAAAAATCCTAGGATCATTTGATTTCTGCAAAAAGTCACCTGAGTCTACAGAAAGGATTAATGCAGAATTGGAAAGCTCATCACAATTCAGTTATAAGTTGGATATAAAATTAAAATTTGGATTAATTTGTGCATTCTAAAATTACTTATGTCGAAGAATGCATTTGACCTAATATTCACATTTTTTCCCCCGGGGAGAACATTGGCCAAACTGAGAATAATTAAATATTTCCTTCATTATTCACTCATTCACTTATTCATTCACTCATTCAAATTACTACCTGACAACTTTTTCTACCCTCCTCAAACTCATTTAACATTACCTTCTAAATCATATTATTTTTATTAAAATACATCCCAAATGTTACTCGTCTTAAATTTTTTTTAATAATTAAAATGGGAGGCCAGGCTCAGTGGCTCAGCCTGTAATCCCAGCACTTTGGGAGGCCAAGGCAAGTGGATTGCCTGGCCCTGCGGGTTCAAGACCAGCCCGGGAAACTTGACAAGACCTCGTCTCTACAATAAATCAAAAACTAGCCGGGAGTGGTAGCGTGCACCTGTAGTTCCAGCTACTTGGAAGGCTGAGGCAGAAGGATCACCGGAGTGAGTCCTGCCACTGGACTCCTGCCACTGGGCTCCAGTCTGGGCAATAGAGTGAGACTCCAACTCAAAAAAAAAAATAATAATGGGGGAGGAGAAAAAAGCAAATTGTAACTTTTTTGGTAGCGTAATGGCTATAGAATTTCAGTTCTGCAAGATAAAAAAAGTTTGAGGGATACTTCACAACAGTGTGAATATACTCAACATTACTAAACTGTACACTTAAAAATAGTTAAAATGGTAAATTTTATACCATGTATTTTTACCACAATAAAAAATTTTAATAACATAAAACAATAAAATGTGTTTTAATACTTTGTAGTGTTACAACTGAATTCATCTGATGAACAAAGATATATTACAGCCTGACCAGATTCTTATACCCACTGCCAGAAAAGCCAAGACTAAGCAGCTGTTACAACAGAGAAATAGTTTAATGATCACAAAGCAGCTGAGCAAGGAGGATGGGACATGCTTCTCAAATCTGCCTCCCTGAGGATCTCAGGCTAAGGTCTGTAAGGAATAATTTGGTGGGCAGGGAGCTAGCAAATGGGCACTGCTGATTGGTTGGGGAATGAAGTCATGGAAGTGTCATAACTGTCTATGAGTTATAACTGTCTTCAAGCTCATTTCTGGGTCGAGGTCACAGGACCAGTAGAGTCAACTCTTTGCTATGTGTCCTGGATCTTGGTGCGGTCATGGGTCCATCAGAGTGCAAAGTCTGAAAATCTCAAACACCAGCCTTAGGTTTTGCAATAGAAAGACTATCTATAAAAGCAAGTTCCCCGGCAATCAGCTACTGACCTCTGGGCTGAGGTAGCTTGGAAAGTTTAGTAGGAAGGTATACAGGAGGTGGGACCCCCAGAGAGTAAAGCTGCTCGGGCCCTTCTGCCAATCAAACTTCTGAATTCCATCAAGGAGATCTGTGCGACTTTTAGGTTCACTGTTTTAGGAAAAAGATGTTTTTCAATCTTGTGGGCAGTTTCCCCCTCCCCAGGTGTCAGAACATGAAGATAACCAATTGCTTTCTATCGGAGAGAAAGCAAACTTAGAAACAACAGATTGGTGAATTTCTAGCCATAGTTGTAGCTTTGTAGAACCTGAGTCTCTTCCTCAGCTTTTATCCCATGGCCCTATATTAATTGCACATAGGCAGTTTCAGATATATTGTTGGAAAAACTTGCTGAAAAGCACTTGGGAAGGAAGCTTAGTTTTGTCTTGGCACCAGTGCTTCCTGAAGTGAAGAAAGCTATTTTGTGTAATAAATGGCAAAAGAGTTGGAGCTCCTGGAAGAAATATAAAACAAAGAAATTTTTAAAACATTAAAAATGATAAAAGGTAGATGATTTGACCCCTCCCCATGATCACATGAAGTGCTTGATTCTGGTAAATTCTTTGGGGAGAAATTCACAAAGACATTTCATTACATTTCATTACACATCTGGGTCAACACTGCAGCTCAGAGGTGACATTGAGAAGAAAAGTTGAAAACGTCCCAACTGATGTTTGGATTAAAATGGTTTACAAAGCACTTTCCTATCAATAATCTAGTCAGTCTACATGCAATTGATAAAAGTTAATCTTAGCATCAGTTTCATATTTCATGCCATTTAACAAAGGCCCAGATAATTTAGGCATGTTGTCCAAAATCATGCAATCAAGATGGAATGAAGAACCCATACTCTTCCAATACACATTTTCACATTGCCTTCCCCTGACACTGTGCAAGTCTATAAACAGATTCTCCTCAAAACCTGAACCCATCTCCCTTGTGTCACACATCTACACCTCATCTCCAATGATTCACATTTCACATTGCCTTCCCCTGACACTGTGCAAGTCTATAAACAGATTCTCCTCAAAACCTGAGCCCATCTCCCTTCAAACCACACATCTACACCTCATCTCCAATGTGCAAAATTTGGAGATTAGTGCAGGTAAACTGAGATTGAGCTCTTTGGGTGCAAAAACTAATCATGATTTTATTCAACCTTAAATCCCCAATGCAAGGCTCCTGGCAGGTATTTTAATATGTTTATTAAATATATACCATCTCGATTTTTTTATGTGACTTCTCATTCCAACTTGTAGAATATGAAATGAATTATTTTTCTGGTGGAATTGAATGAATTTCAATGTATTGGATTGTTTTCCTGATGTTACAGGGTTTTACAGCCTGGAACTTTATTCTATGAATTATATTTTCCCTAACTGGTGTTGTCTATCCTTAAATCGCCTACAATAGTGACACATAGGAGAGCCGATTGGTTTGTGAAGTACAATTCTCAGAATTAGACCACTGAAAATCTGAAAGGCTAGGTCACCTCCTTATTATTCCTACAGTTTTATACTTAAAATCTTTGAAATGCATTATGTCACCTGAAAGGCATTCAAATATTCATCTTATTCTTTTTCCTTTCATGAAATTATTCAAATGAAACACTTTAAAAACTTGGACTCCTTTGAAAACTTTTGCATTGGTAATCCACTGCCTCCAAACAATTCAAAGTATTTGGCTTCTGACATATGTGGGTGGTTGCATTTGTACTCTCTTACTTGGAATTTGAGAGAGGTAGCTTTTTTTCTCCATTATGCCAATTGTCAGAAACAGTTTCAAAAATCAAGATGAGGAAAAGCAGAAGAGATGATCAGGTGTCTCCTGGAGTTAGGATGCCAAAGAAAAAATCAAGTTCTTGAGCTATGAACTTGTGATCTTGAACCAATCACTTCTCCTGTCTGTCTCATTTGCCTCACAGTAAAATTAAGGAGTAGGATCATGCCTTAAAGCCACCAAAGGTTCTGAGAATGAAGGGGGTGACCTAAGTCAGTGATGATGTGGTCCCTCCAGGAGCTCTAACCAGAAGAACTTCGCCCTAGCCTATGTTATTACGGGCAAGATTTCATTTGACCAAAAAATTATACCCCACCTAAAAATATTTGAAAACCACTATCTACCATCCTTTTATAATTCAACATTCCTTGTCTTTGATCTTGCTCTAAAAACTATTTGTCTGGATTTTTCCATCGTACTATTCATAACTGCAAGAGGCGTGCTTACCATTGCAAATTCATGATGCTCTTGTGGCCTTTTATACCAAAGGTGCTGAACAGTACCTGATAGAATATGTTGGAAGCACTTTGCCAAGTGCTTTCACATTCGTGACCTCATGTAAGGAAGACATCTTTGCTGACCTTTATGAGTTAGCCTGCACTAAGCTGGCTAAGTGCAAAAGGCATGTAAGGAGGTAGTATGGTATAAGTAATTCTACACAAATTTAAAGCAAAACACTATAGTTATGAAAAAGAGCTCAGGGCAGTGGGGGGAAGTTGAGGGAGAAAAAGAGCTCAGGCTTTGGAATAAGGCATGTATGTTTGCTCCAATGCTGTATCTATCACTGATGAATGTAAATTGGGACAATTTATTTAGTCTGTCAATCTCAGGGTTTTCACCCACAGGATGGAGAGAATGCTTTCCTCATGGGGTAGCTCTTTGGATTAATAAAAATATTTAACACATATTGAGGGCTTGTAATATGTCTGGTACTCTTTCCCATGTACAATCGAATTTAACTCTCGTATTAACCAAATGAGGTTATTATTCGTCTTCGTTTTGTAAACTGAAATAACTGAAGCACAGAGAAGCTTGTCCAAAGCCACACAGCTAGTACACAGAGGAGCTAGGCTTTAAACCCAGAGTCTAACTCCAGAATCCACAAGCTTAACCATGGCATCATGAGATAATGCACAGACAAGCATAACGCCTAAGACCGAGTGGGTGGTCACTAATGGCTAATTCCTTTCTCTCTGAGACTAATTCATTCTCTTCATTATATGGGTGGAAATGTTGAACGATCCACAACAATACAATATACTAGCAGCCAGGAGTAAATGCTTAAGCACACATACATACTATCCATTCTATCACAAAATGATAATTAAGAAAATAAAAGGATTGGCAGTAGCGGGAAACTGTGGGAGGGAGTGGGGGGGGAGGTGGGATTGACAGCAATGGGAATCTGCCTGGGGAAGGGGGGCACACCTCATCAACAAGGGTACCTGCATAATGAATATATATACCTAACCCTGAATTGTACCCCACATCTTTAAAATAAAAAATTTAAAAGTTAAAAAAAGAAAAGAAAAAGTGTCTATCAATCAGCAGAGAGAAATGTATTCAAGGATTGGACTTCAGGCTGGACTCTGCAGAAAAGATGTGTTTGAAAAGACTAAGAGAAGACAGTTCAGCATTTGAGAAAAACAGACTGTTAAGAAAAGACATGGATGGAACTGCAAATGCATATGGAGATTTGGGGGAAGGGAAGTAAGCTACAGACATACATGATTGCTCTGAATCTTTACAGACATAACATCTTTGAGGTCAATTTAACATATTAAAAAATGTGTATCTTTGGGGAAAAAATTAGCCATCATTACCAAGCTTACAAAAGTATTCTGCTTCTCAGAAGAATTAGCTGAAGAGGTTTTGTCCTGGAATAATTAGCTTCTTTCTGAAAATGAAAAGTGTTTTATCTTTTAAAAATAAATTAACTTACATGCTATTTCAAAATATATGGTCCTTCCTAAAGCATTAGGATACATGTTTATTCTAAAAGCAGAAAACTTTTCCCCTGAACCAAATATTTAATGCGATATTGAATAAAACACACAAGAAAAAGAGAACTGTGCTGGCTGAAGCCAAGATGTTAAGTGTAAAGTCCTGGGTAATCCTGTGAAGCCTAGGTCATCAAGTAGGACCCCTTAACACCTCTCTAAGCTTGAATGTACCCATTGTCTCTGTTCTTCAAAAAATGTAATATCCAACTAGCCTCTCTGGCTAATACGGTTGTATAATGTTACCATTGGCCCAGGTTTGATCTCAGACAGCAGTAGCAGATGACGAAGGGTAGCGGATAGACTGCCAACTCAAAGACAGGTAAAGTTAACACACGCCTGTTGATGAAAGTTGCCAAACGCTGCAAAATATTTAGAACGGTTTATTCTAAGCCAAATGTGAGTGACAGAGGCCCATGGCACGTTCGCAACAGGTCCTAAAACATGTGCCCAAAACGGTTGAATTACAGTCTGGCTGTATACTTTTTTAGGGAAACAAATTACACACAAAACATAAATCAATACATGGGAGGTGTACGCTGGTTCAACCTGGGAAAGCTGGACATCTCCAAGGGGAGGCTTTCAGGTCATAGGTGGATTCAACGATTTTCTGATTGGCCGTTGGTGGAAAAAGTTCTGTCTAAAGAATTTTGAAATCAGCCAAGGAAATGTTGAGTTGAGATATGGGAGTTGGGGGGTTGAAGAAGCCAAGGTTCTTGATCTGTAGATAAAGCATCCGAGGTGGCAGCTCTTAGAGAGAATGAATAACAAATGTCGGCTGTTCAAACTTGACAGATATCAGACTCTCAGATAATCCCTCCTGGCTCTAGGAAAGCCTGGAACGGGAAAGATCTGGCTATGTGAATGGAGGTTCTTTGTGGATATAAATATTTTCCCACAAAAGATGACTTTGCATGGCTATCTCAAAATGTGTTTAAAAAATATATTATGGAGTAAAATATTTGTATTTCCCTTAGGGTCTGCTATCTGTCACATGAGGCTATACCAGAATCAGGTCAGAATTTGGTATTCTATTGCCACAGAGTCTGTTTGGTCATCCTTAGGGTCCCTATTTTAATGCTCATGCTGGTCAGTTGTGCCTAAAACTCCACAAGAGGGGGCGTTTCAGAAGGGGTGTTCAACCTCCTTTGCTGTCATGGCCTGGGATTTAGTTTTTCAAGTTTCCCTTGGCACAGAGGAAGTCCATTCAGTCAGTCGGGGTGCTTAAATTTCTATTCTTGGTTCACAAGCCCATGTGGAATGTTGTTTTGTTGAGTATTATTTGACGCGCCTTTTCTATTTTGATTCCTTTGGTATATAATGTGTTACTTTTCCACACCATTTCTTACAGCAAATGATACTCAGAAAGAGTTGGTATAATGCCAGGTTTCTTTATGAATGTGGGACAAAGCCCATTGAAGTTTTTCCCTCCATTCTTTTTTTTTTTTTTAGTTGGAGTCTCACTCTGTCACCCAGACTGGAGTGCAGTGGCCGCTCCCGGCCACCACAGCCTCGACCTGCTGGGCTCCGGCGATCCTTCCGCCTCAGCCTTCCAAGTAGCTGGAACTACAGGCGCGTGCTACCACGCCCGGCTAATTTTTTGATTTATTATAGAGATGAGGTCTCGCTTGCCCAGGCGGGTCTCGAACCCGCAGGCTCAGGCAATCCACTCACCTCAGCCTCCCAGGCGTGGGATTACAGGCTGAGCCACCGAGCCTGGCTAGACATGTAGAATTTTAATACAGAAATCTGGGTGAGGGTAGATGGAAACTCTGTGTGTTCAACTCGGTAACTTTTCTGTAAATCTGAAATTATTCCAAAATAAGCTTATTTTTAAACACGCACACATGTTTATGTAAGAATTTTCACTGTAACGCTGTTTAAGTAGTGAAAAACTGGAAGCGATGGTTCCTACCAATCTGGGGATTGTTAGACACACAACGGCACAACTGCGCCACAGACACCGCGTGGCTGAGGACAGAGGCGGCATCCCCCACGCCAACACAGATGTCCACACGTGCGGGCATCGTGATTGAGGAACCCAGACTGGTGAGCTTGATGCCGCAGAATGACCTCAGTCAAGCACAGAACGTGTGTTTCTATGCATGTGAAGGATCCCGGAGGACCAATGTCAGACTGAAGCGGCGGTGACTGTCTCTGAGGAAGGCCAAGACACAGTGATGTCCACTTCCTAGTGTCCACATGTCTCTATTATCGAACAGAGCATTTTCCTCACAGAGTGTTAGTGCTCGTGCCAGTGACTACCACCTCTCCGTGGGCTTTTAAAGAATTCTCCTGGCTGGTCTCCCTGCTCTGTCCTCCCCCGCAGTGACCTGTTCTCCAACAGCGGCTGGGGGACCCCTTCAAATCTGAGGGCAGGCCGCAGCTGTCCTCTGCTCAAGACCCCGAAACGACCAGCCTGGCAGAGGAAAAGCGAACACCGCCAAAGGGCCTGCAAGGTGCTAGCCTTCCCCTCCAATGCTGCCCTCCCCCGTCCCCTCTGGCTCCAGCCACCCAGGGTCTTTCTCCAACACCAGAGGGGCTTTTCTTCCACCTGGAATGTTCCGCCCCCAGAACAGGCATCAGGCCCCCGTCTCCAGCCCCTCGCTCCCTCCGTCTTGGTTCAGATTGCATGGCTTCAATGAGACCCACAGCAGCCTACCTGTACCCCGCTGCACCTGCACCCTCTCCCGCACCCTGTTCCTGGTCCCCAGCCCTTTGTGTCTACTTACACACAAGCCAACTTCCTTATTTACTACTGTCTTGTCTGTCTTCCTGGCACGTGAGGCCATGAGTGGGGACCTCTGTTTCTCTGGCTATCGATGCTTCCCGATGGCCCAGCATGGCGCGCCCGAGTGGTCACCCAGTGAACATGGTTAAGGAACGAAGGACTCAGCAAAAACCATAGAAACCACAGACTAGCTCTATGATCTCATCCACGAGCTGGGCCATTTTACCACCCATGCGTTACTTAACCCTTCCATCTGAAAAATGGGGATTACTCTACCATTCACTGGTCTTCCACGCAGAGGCTCAGACCTGTGGCTTCCAGGCAACACATCCTGGACACCTCGTGAAGACCCACTCAGGCCAAGCCTCTAAAAGTTCTCACTCAGCATGTTATTTGGTGGGTAAGTTTCATAAATGCAAGTGAATAAATGTAGTTTTTACCTTCACATGTTCTTATCCAGTCTTTAAAAATGGCTGCTCATTCCCCAAACAGTTAAACACGAATTACCGGATGAACCAGGAACTCCACAACTGGGTGTGTATCCAAGACACTCGAAAACGTGTCCACACAAAAACTTACACATGAATGCTCACAGCAGCACTGTACACGATCTCCAAAAAGGGGAAGCAACCCCAATGTCCATCAGTGGATTAACAGATGAACAAATGTGGCATATTCATCCAATAGAATATTACGCAGCCATAAAAAGGGAAGTTCTAACACACAATACACGATGGATGGACCTCGAAGACACCATGCGAGGTGAAAGGAGCCAAACACACACACCCCATGTTGCCGGCTCCATTTACATGAAATGTCCAGAATAGGCAAACCCATAAACATTAAAAGTAGACTGGAGGTCGTCAAGGGTGTGGGGGAATGAGAAACAGCCACTACAGCTACGGGGTACAGGGTTTCTTTTTGGAGTGATAGAAAAGTTCCGGAATTCCATAGTGGCGACAGTTGCACAATTTTCTGAACATATTAAAAGCCTGAAACCCACTGAATTGTGTACCTTAAAAGGAAATTTATGGTGAGTGGCATATCTCAATAAACAAAACACCTGGCTGCTCACAGGGTAACACCTCTGACTTCGGGGCCCCAACTCACTGACTGCCCTTCACCCTACAGGCACCAGCCAGCTCCTCACCTGGCTCACAGGAGGTGCTTAAGGAATTCTGGCCGCATGGAACTAAACTAGGTGGGACCACATTAAGGAGCCGTGTGTGGGGCTGAGCCAGGGGGAGATGGTGGGTCTGCGGGCTACAAAAAGAGCTCTGAGAAAGGCCGTAAGTCACCTTCCTGTGGGGCACCAGGACAAAGGAGCGTTCTTCCTCCAGTGTCTCCCGGAGGAAGTGACAGCTAAGTGTCAGTTAACCCGAGACCTCCAGGGCAAGTGCCAGGAAGAACCAAGGGACTTTATACAGCTGTTAAAACCATGCGTTAGAGCCGATGGCAGGGAGCAGCTGTGTCTGTACACACGCGTGCATGCACGTGTGTATACGTGTGCATAGGTGTTTGCATGCACGTGCATAAGTGTGTGCCCACATGTTTACTTGTGTGTTGTGTGGCCATGCACGTGCATAAGTCTTAATCCTGAGACTAATCCCGGGGGCCACTAGGGAGAGTTAAGTCAGGGAAGGACTTGGGGAGACATACCTGTCAGCAACACCTTCTAAATGTATTTTAAATTGAAAGTGACAGTCAAAGTTTTTCCTAAGAAAAAGGGCTTCCTCATCTGCTGGGAGGAATCGGGAAAGTGGTCAGGTTCATCTGGGGCAATGAGGCAGGGCACTGGTCACCTGGGGCAGGGAACTGGCTGGGACAGGAACGGAAAGACTTCTGGGAGCCAGAATGTTCTATATCTTGATCTGGGTGGTGGTTGCATGGGGATACCTATATGTAAAAGTTCACCAAAGTGTACCCTTCTGAGTACTGATGTCCTTAGTTTGTTATACCTGGGTAAACGTGTAAAAGAAAGAATAGAGATTTGCTTGCAACTAGTGCCAGTCACTCAGCCAGCCACATCTTGGCTCCTGCTCTGGTCTTCCTGGTCCTTCCCTCACAGCCTTCACCGCATCTGTGACTGTGTAAGTGGCAAGCTTCTGTCTCCCCTCTAGGCTGTGTACTCCAGAGGACACAGGCCACTGCGATACCCCAGCCCTGGCTTGAGCCATTGAGCAAATCCTTGTCACTCAAACGAGTCATGTGGGACACAGGGTGTGTGTGCAGGCCGTCCTGCCCACCACATTCCTGTTTGCCTCTTCCATTTGCTTTGGAAGTGCTGGCTCTCCTGCCTCTGCCCTCAGACTTTCCACGACAGAGCTTAGCACCGCCTGGCCTAGGACAGCAGAGCCAGCGGCCCTGCAGCAGTAACTAGAAGAGACAGCTAGTTGTGGGCTGCCCCAAGAGGCCACTGGACAGACAACTGAGGGGGTGAAAGGCCTCATTCCTACATTTGCACAATCTCAAAAACCTGATCCAGAACCAGAGAGTGAAAAAATGTCTCAACTTTTGCAAGAGCCTGGGCCTTCCAGCTGCCCACTTCACACAGTCTTGCAGCCAGATCGAGCCAGGAGCAGCTCCCTCTGGGCGCAGGAGTGACAGAGACTCCTAGCTGAATCCCTGACCATCGGAGGGGCTGCTGACCTGAGTGGGAATGAGTCTTGTCTAGATAATGTGTGTGTGTGTGTGTGTGTGTGTATGTGTGTGTGTGTGTGTGTGTAGGGGGGACAGGACCCCAGAGCACAGCATTGCCTTGGAAGCAGGGCATGCCAGGGTCCCTGCTCCCCATGCCCAGCTACTGGCCCACCCCAACCCCAGGTCCTAACTGCTTCAAAGCTACACAAAGGAACAGGGAAGGTAGGACAAAGCATGCTGGTCACCAGTACAAGCGCATTACAGGCCAAGCTGTGCACATAGCCCAGTGTCCCCGGGTCCTTGCTATCACGTCATGTTTCTGTGCCTCAGTTTCCTCTTTCATAAAAGAGAGAAAAGGTCACCACAGCAAGATGAAAAGAGGTGAGGTGTGCAAAGTGCCTGACATGAGGCCAGATACAGGGTGAACCCTCCAAAGGCAGCCTCCTTCTTGAGCTGTCCTTGGGACAACGGTCCCTCTCACGGGTGTCAGGCACAGAATCCATCCCAGAGCCAGGTACACACCCAACAGAAAGGTGTATCATTGCACCACAGGACCTGTATGAGAACATTCCAGAGACCATTCCACCAGCGCCATGACCCTGCATCCGTGCGTAGAGACATGGCAGAACACGGTGCAGCAAAGGGCATGATCTGTCCATGCCTCCGTGCGGCAACATGGAAGGAGCTCACAGCTCTGTGCTGAGCACGAGAAGCCAGACAGGGAAGGGCCCGCACTGCCAGCGTTCACTTCTAGAAAGCAAGGGAGCAGACAAAACTGCCCCCAGGAAGGAGGCATGCGGGGGGCTAGAAACATCCTCTTTCTTGATCTGGGACCAGTTATAGAATGTGTTTCAGTCTCTGTAAAGATATCAAGTTGTACCCTTATGTGCACTTCTCTGTAGGTACTTTACTTTTCTTACTTTTTTTTTTTTAGTTGGAGTCTCAACTCTGTCGCCCAGGCTTTAGGGCAGTGGCACACTCCCCGTCACCGCAGCCTCAACCTACTGGGCTCCGGTGATCCTTCCGCCACAACCTTCCAAGTAGCAGGAACTACAGGCACGCACCACCATGCCTGGCTAATATTTTGATTTATTGTAAAGATGAGGTCTCACCAAGTTGCCCGGGCTGATCTCGAACCTGTGGGCTCAGGCAATCCTCTCACCTCAGCCTCCCAAAGTGCTGGGATTATGGGCGTGAGCCACCGCGCCCAGCGGTACCTTATTTTTCAATCACATTAATTTAAAGAAAAAAGAACCAGGGGCCATGATACAACTGTTAAAATCATGCTTGAAACAAGGGTGGCTGCATAATGAACATTTGTATACCTAACCCTGAATTGTATCCCACATCTTTAAAAACAAAAAAACAAAGTCATCATTAAAAAGTTTTGTGCATTGCTATCAGAAAAACGCTAATTTAATAAGCCTGATTGATACCCTCCTGTTAATAAGTTCCAGGAATGAGGACCCAGACCCTGCTAACTTGGCTAGTTCCCCTTTATAAGGCTCAACGTGGCTTGTGTAAAAATAAATAAAGTGCCGTCAAAAAAAAATCATGCTTTAGAGTAGACAGCAGGGAGCAGCTGTGTCTGTGCACTTGTGTGTATGCATGTGTGTACACATGTGCGTGGGGGTGTGCATGCACGTGCATAGGTGTGTGCCCACGTGTTTGCTTGTGTGCTGTGTGCATGTGCACATGCGTAAGCACATATGTGTGTGATGTACGTGTCACATGTGTGTCTAACCAGGGAGAGTAACAGTTCAATCTACCATAGAAGATTACAAGCCACAACTAGGGACACAAGCAGCCACCTGAGGCCAGCCGGGATGCTGTCCCTTGTCACGTCGGAGGGCTGCTCTGTGGTTATTTAGGGATATTAAGGACCCAGGCCGGCCGGGCTCGGTAGCTCAGCCTGTTATCCCAGCACTTTGGGAGGCTAAGGCGAGTGGATTGCCTGAGCCTGCAGGTTTGAGACCAGCCCAGGCAATTTGGTGAGGCCTCATCTCTATAGGCGTGGTAGCGCGTGCCTGTAGTTCCAACTACTTGGAAGGCTGAGGCGGAAGGATCACCGGAGCCCAGCAGGTCGAGGCTGCGGTGGCTGGGAGAAGCCACTGCACTCCAGCCTGGGTAACAGAGTGAGACTCCAACTCAAAAAAAAAAAAAAAAAAAAAGGACTCAGACCACAAAGGTCACCTTCACTCACAATACTACTTACTGCCTATGAAGCACTGCTGGGAGCCAGGTGCTAGGCCAAGAACGTCACCTGTGTTTTCTGTTCTATTATTATTCTCATTTGTGAGTGGAGGGGACAGGGGCTGAGGGGGCAGCCAGACACGCAGAGGGCCATCAGGGCCAAGTGGGAATGCGGTGCCTGCCTCGGGTTAGCCCATGGCATGCACGCGCACCCAGGTTTGTGTCCTGTCTCTTCTTTAGGCTCCGGCCAGGCTGCGGACACAGAGCTAACCATGGCAGGACCCAACTCATGGGAGCTGGCAGCGCATTGCAGGGACAGTTCTGAACACAGTTCGCCACAACAGAGGTTGGAACAAACAGCTGGGGCATCCTGAGGATGGAGGTGCAGGGTCCCCTGCCCTCTGGGACTCCCAGAGCAGGGCGAGAGCTCCAGCTCTGAGCTTCCAGTGTCCTAGGAAGGCCCTCACCTCACCTGCACTGCCCTGGGTGGGCACCCACCCCACCCCTTGCCACCCATGAGGTTGGGAGCTGCGCTGGCTGGGTGAGGCCTGCCTCTGGCAGGTCCTGGTGCCTGGGGAGCACCACCTGGAGGAGCGCTGGGTAGGTGCAGGCAGGCGGGCTCTGGGCTGCTGGCGGGGTCGCTTCTCCTCGGGGGCCCTGCTGACGTGTGTGCGGCTGGGGTGCCCGCACTCCCAGACATGGGGGCCTGACTGTGGAGGTGAGGCCCTGCCCTTGGACAAAGTGCAGGGAGATCCAGCAGAAAGAGTCTGTGTGGCCAAAGTGAACCCTGGGGCGTGGCGGCTTCCCCTCATACTCGCAACCTCCTTTGTCTCGGCACCACCCTCCCCACACCATCTGCCACACACCTCACAGTGACGAGGGCAAGTGTCTGCTGGGATTCCATCAGCCCTGCACAAAGGCCCCCAAAGGCAGAGGTGTGCTGGTACACTGGGGTGGAGGGAACGCTGGCTTGCAGTGTTTGCCCATTTCCACGGTGTAAATAAACACTTCCACTGTGGCCGATCTCAAGCTCCCAATGAGATATGTCTGAATGGAGGTGGCAAGAGATGTGTGCAACTGACTCTTGCAAGCTGGTGCAAGCCAGCTCCAACACCCCGAGACCTAAATTACAGTACCCACGTGTTGCTTGAAGCAACAGCTTGGTGTCAGTGCTGGGGAAGCCAGAGGAGCGTGAACAGAAGCTGCAAGGGTGACTGGCATGCACAGTCTCTCTAAAAGGACAAGTAAGCGGAATGTCCCCCAGGGAACAGGTAAACAGTATGTCCCCCAAGGGACAGGTGAGTGGCACAACTCAGGCGACAATTAAGCAGTGTGTACCCCATGGGATAGGTGAGTAGCATGTCTCCCAGGGAACAAGTGCGCGGTATGCCCCCCAGAGGGTGAGGACAACCCCCTACTGAGAGTGGGTCTCCACAGGACTACCAACACCGCTAACCAGACTCCTGCTATCGGGAGGGCACCAGCAATCTGAGGGCACATGATGACATGCCCAGTCTCCTGGGCCTGCCCTATGACAGTAACTGGAGAAGGTGCGGCTGGGAAGCCAGGCTGGGCTGGGAATCACAGGCTCAGCCACACCTGTCCCTGGTTCCGCTGCCTTGGAGCCTGGCATGGCAACTGCCCACAACAAACACTGCGCACGGCCCAGATGGCTCTGCAGGCCACCGGGCAGCACAGGCCACCGGGCAGCACGGCCCTCCAGGCTGGCCCCACCAGAGGCCCTCGGAGGACAGGAAGGGGCACTCTCAGCCTGGCTGCCTTGGCTCCCTTGGGTTCCGAAAGTGCCAAGTTTGGCTCTCCTTAGTTTCCGCAGCGATACCTCTCGCCCTCCCCCACTGAAATCTGAGGCAGGGCTGGAGCAGGGAACAGCAGCCAGAATCCGCCTCGCTATTTGCCAGCTTCTTCCAAGTCCTCCCTGTGACCTTGAACAAGGCCCGAAGACCCTTCAGGTCTCCGGCTGCACACTGGAACCAGGGGAGTGGTGCTTTGGGACAGCACATGCCAAAAAGTGCTGCTGGAAGAGACCCTGACATACTTGGATGACAGGGACCACCTGGGAAGCGCGGAGTGGGGCTGTGTGACTCGCCAGGCTCCTGGACACAGTGCCCTCCTAATGGGGTCCCAAAGGACACAGGGTCAGGTGGATCCTCTGGGCTGCACGTGTATTGATTTTAAAATAGTGCCCTTTCTAAAGATAGACACAAAATCTGGAAACCCAGCTCGACCAGCCCCCTCCCCCAAACGAAACCATAACCCTAAATATAAACCGCCACAGACTGGCCAGTGAGTTCCTGGGACTGCAGCCCACAAGGAGAGCCTGAAGGCGCCTGTATGTATCGATCCCCAATCAAGGTTACAAGGGAGACTAGTTATTTCTTTTGCAAGCAGACCGAGAACAAGCAGGCAAGCAAACAAAACCCTCCACTGCAACCAAGAAATGATTTCCAAGGTGAGGATGGAGGTCACTTTCCCACACCTGTCTCTCAGCTGTCTGCAAAGCTCAGGTTACCATGGGAAGAGAAGATTCTCTGAGTGGAGCTCCTTGAGTGCCTCAGGTGGGCCTTGCCTGCTGCCAGGCCTCATGTTGGCCAACATGAGTGCAGAACGTGTGAAAGATGCATGAAGCCTAACATGCAACGTGCTCTGGGTGAGGACACCATACCTGAACGACTCCTGTGACAGCCTCCACCTCCCTCCCGCATGGAGATCACCTTCCGGTTTATCGCCTGGTGGGAAGACAGGCT
Source organism: Tarsius wallacei (assembly GCA_963574415.1). Lineage (NCBI taxonomy): Eukaryota > Metazoa > Chordata > Mammalia > Primates > Tarsiidae > Tarsius > Tarsius wallacei. The sequence continues at coordinate 1,991 of CAUYQG010051856.1, read as the reverse complement.
AAAACAGGTGGGTCTGGCCTAGCTGAGGAAGCAGGTGTCAGAGAAATACAGCAGCAAAGTGGCAGGACACAGGCTTCTTCCACCCAGAACCCAGAGTGGCTATCAAGTGGCTTTCCAGGAACCTGGTGTCCACGTTCCCTGAGGATGGCTGGCAGAAGAGCTCAACTTTGCTTATGTGGTCTCGTTTTTAAATATACAGTATAACTTTTTTCCATCATTAAAAAAAAATAACATAGCCATTACCACACGCTGGAACTTAGAGAAAAGAAGAAAAACTCCCCATAATCCCACAGCGCAGTGCACTGCCCCCATCCAGACTCGGTTACTCATCTGTCCCTATGGAGAACCAGGATCTTGGGTCCTTAGTACCCGTGCCTAGTAAGTGCTCAGTAAATACAGGATGCCAAAAATATATACACACATTTCAAGAAAGGAAAAAGCTATGTTCGAATAGCAATACTCGATAAGATGAATACAAGTCACATTTGACTTCTGCAATTACAAAAGGTGCTCAAAGTGGTTACCATCAGCGTCCAGACGCTTCTGATTATGGCAAACATCACTTAACATCTCTTGAAATGTGTATTCGTTTCTTGGTATTTGTAGAAATGATGGCAGGAGTCTGATCTTCAGACAGACAAGTGACGATCCAGTCCAATCTTCCACCTCTGCCACCATGAGCCTCCGTCCACATGTGTTACAATTTCTCACTCCCCAGCACTATGCCTGTTCCAGAGCTGTCCTCGCTCTGAGACAAGGCTTTTGTCATCAGCTTCTGCCACTTCCAGTTATCACAGGCATTTTTCTGGGTTGCTACCTACAAAGGCTTTTTTTTTTTCTTGTTCTATTGTGTTGCATGTGTGGGTGTGTTTTAGTAAACATTTAATCTGGGGATAATTGCAGATTCACATGCAGTTGTAAGAAACCGACTATGTGACTCAGTTTCTCCCAACAGTAACATTTTGCAAAACTACAGTACGACATCAGAGCCAACATATTGACGTCGATACAGTGGAAATAGAGAAGATTTCCAGCACCAGGACCCTTCACGCTGCTCCCCACAGCCCCACCTAGCCTCCCTCCTGGCCCAGCATCCCCCTTGACTGCTGTCAACCACCTGTCTGCCTTCCATCACTAGAAATTTGCCAACTTGAAAATGTTATAGACATGGAATCAGATAGTACATAACCTTCTGGAGTAGCCTTTTCACTGGAGAGCCACTCAAATCATTGTGAGTATCAACTATCTGTTTCTTTCTATGGCTGAGGAGAAATTCCACTGGATGGGTGCAGTTGGTTTAACTATTCAGCCACTGAAGGACATCTGGGTTGCCTCCAGAATAAAACTGTTATAAACTTTCATGTGCAGATTGTTGTGTGAATTTTAAGTTTTCATTTCTCTGTGACAAATGCCTAGGAGTGCTACTGCTGAGTCACATGACAGTTTTATGTTTAGATTTTTATGAAACCGCCACACTCTTTTCCAGAGTGGTTGTACCATTTTACCTTCTCACCAGCAATGATCTGAGTGATCCAGATTCTCATAAGCAATTTTTTGTTTTAGCCCTCTGGTAAATTTGTAGTGCTAGCTCACGTAATTTGCATTTCCCTAGTGACTAATGATGCTGAACATCTTTTTATGTGCTTATTTGTGATCTGAGTATGATCTTTGGTGAAATGTCTGTTCATTCTTTCCAGTCTGTTTTTTTCCATTCTGATTGGATAATCTCTATTTTACTGTCTTCAATTTTATAGATTCTTTTCTCTACTGCCTTGATTTTGCTGCCAAACCTATCCACTGAGTTTTTATTTTGGCTACTGTATTTTTCAGTTCTAAAATTTTCATTTGGTTCCTCATTATGCTTTATTTCTTTGCTGAGACTTTCTACTTCTTTGTTGAGATTTTCTACTTTGTCATTTGTTGCTAGTAAATCTGCGATAGTTTGTTGAAGCATTTTTTAAATTTTATTTTTATTTTTATTTTTTTATTTT
>CAUYQG010051846.1:0-33157 GCA_963574415.1 Tarsius wallacei | reverse complement strand
AGCCGCTTGACACCTGCAAGCATAGAGAGGGTGGCACCTGCAGCCCAGGAGCCTCGAGGACCTGGATCCTGTGCTCCAGAGCAGGGAAGTGCCTGGCCAGCTCTGGGCTTCTCTCTGCAAGCAGGACAGGTCCAGTCAGCTAGCCCTGGAGCACAAAAGCACGCTGCTTTGGAAACCCGCTGAATTGCTTCTGGACACACAAAGGCAGCAGTGTCTAGGGAACCTTGGACTTGGAAACCACAAAGGACTTTATTTCCCCTTCCCCAGCCCAAGATTAAAAAAAAAAACAAAAAACAAAAAACGTGGTTCCTGGTCTCTGGTGCTGGCCCTGGGCCACATCTCCTTCACACCATCTCCCTGGCTCTCAGAGCTCTGGATCCACGACCCCACAGTCAGACAACCCCTAAGCCAGGGCCTGGCTGCCACCGCGCCCTTTATCCCCTCATTATCCAGTGGCTGTCCCACCAATCCCCAGATAAACAGTGTCCACTTTCCCACAGCCCTGGCTTCTAAACAATATCCCTGGGGGACTCGTGAATGTTAAGCAAGACCTGCATGTCTCCCCCTATCCCCACCACAGTGGATGGCCCTCTGCCAAGCCTCACTGCTCTGGGGAAGACAGCCGCCTAAAGTGGTCAGAAAGGCCTGGGATCAAGGTTAGACCAGCAGATGGACCATGAATGAGGGCAGCTGGAGGGATGTGAGGATGAAGTAATCGGCAGATTCCAAGGCTTTGCAGGGTGAGCAGGAGGGCCAGGGAGGGCATCAACTAAGGCCTGGTTCTAATGTGTACTCCACACCTACACCAGGCACTCACACAGTCACGTATTTACCTCCCTAACTGCCCCATGCGGGAAGAGGCCTGAGGATCCCAACATACACTCTACTTCAGGGGCCTGTATGGATCCCTGAGACTGCTGACCCTGCCCCAACCCTGCCTGGCCTTGGCCACTGTCATTCCAACATCAGACTCAGGAGTTTAGCTCACACCTAATGATATGTGGGTTTCCCCAAATCCGAGACCTGTCCAGGAGCCGCCTCCCTCACCCTGGATTCACACCTGTCCTGCCAGGCTAAGCACAGTCAGTGGGACTCCAAGTGCTCCTCATGTCACTACCCCAGGCTTTCAACTCTGTTCCCAACCTGACCTCCCTGCAGGCTCTGAGCTGGTTTGTCCGTTGTCTGCTGGATGTCTCACCAGTGTCTCCTCTATGTCACACTGGCACAGAGCTCCAGCACAGAGCTTGATGGCATCGTGTACACCAGTCACTAGGGGCAAAACCTTCCAAGGGCCCTTGATCGTCTCATTCCCCATTCTGCAGTCAACCTGCAGTACCTCCAGACCAGGTCACACACCTGGCCATTTCTATGGCCCCCAACCCATCCTGGTCCAGGCAGCCACCAGGTCTAACAGAGTCTTCTCCATACCCTGCTACGTCCCTGCAGAACCCTCCTAGGGCTTCCCCTGCCGCTGGACAGATGCAGCATTTCACCTGCCATGCTCACCACCCTATTTCCCCCCAGACTCAGCTTCAGTCCTGCTGAATCCTGAAAACCTCCAGCCACCACATCTGCTCCTACTGCAGGGATTGGCAGGTTTGGTTCAGGAATGTCTCCCATCTGCTCCCTCTCCTCCAAGTGTTGACCGCTCTCATTCCACCATCCTGTTTGGTTGGATTTGAAGTCCTTGGAGTGGGCTGATCACTCCCCTTGTTTAGGATTTGTGCCCTTAGCCCTGCCCAGTGAGAACACACACTCCCTGATGGTGGGGGCCTCCCTGGGGTGGGGCCATATATGACTCAAACTCCCAGTGGGGTCTGCTTTCCAGGTGATGCCCAGGCAGGTGTGAGCTGCAGAGGCCAGGGTCTCCCTTAGCAGACCATAGCACATGGAGGGCAGTGACAAACACTTGTGCAGAGAGTAAGAGAGCAATGTGCAAAGGCCAGGCCTCAACCTAGGCCCTGCTCTGCCTTTCCTTGCTAGGGTGGCCCAGGAGAGCCAGTCGGAAAGACTGAGAGGGCTGGAAGGGGCCTGTATAAGTGTACTTACTCCTCTGTGTACCGGGCTCCTGTGGGACCTCAACTCAGAGCACCCATCAGTTTGGGCCCCCCACCACAGGCTGTGCAGAGCTTTCCTTCAGTGGAGACTCAAGACAGACATCAGGAACTTTGCCCTTGGACCCTGTCAAAGCATGTGGTCCCCAAATCTGCAAAAACTTAACGCCAAGGCTTCAACAAGCTGGGGTGTTTCTCCAGGAAGAGGCTTGAATTTCTTTCCCTGGTGCAGCATCTTTAGGGGCTTTAGGGCATGCAGAGGCAGGCTAAAGCCCCCTGTGGGAGAAACTGAGCTTTCTGCATTGTTAACAGGAAAGTCGCCCAGGGGGGCTGCAGAGCAGGCATGGAGCAGAGCAGACCCTGGGGTGCTAATGCCAGCTCAAGGTACCACCCGCTCTGGCACCCTTGTCAGGGTGGCCCAGGAGAGCCAGTTGGAAGGACTGAGTGCTGGGAGGGGCCTATGTGAGCCTCCACTTCCTCCTCTGTGTACTGGGATCCTGCAGGGCCTAGGGAGGAAGGAGCCAGTGAGTGTTTCACGACGGCCCCGGGGAAACCTATGTACATAGACATATGTTCCATGTTCATTCTATGCAGCACATATTTATGAATAATAACAAAACACGCAACATTCTTTCCCGTAAACTCTGGAGAGCCAGCTGGTTTTCACAGAATGCTTTCATTAATCTGTGTTCAACGCCTGTATCCACAGCCAACCCATGGCCACAGTGGAGAACCAGCCCAGCAGGGTGCTGGCTGGTGTTCTACTGACATTAACAAACCACAACAAAGGTGATAAAGAACTTTGCTTGTCAGTCTATGACATGAGATGTTTTCTTGCTGAAATGGGTGATCATTTCCTAATGGTGGAATGCTCTCATAATGCTTTTATACCATTTGTATGTAGTGAATGCCACAGACATCCTATGACTTGAAGTTTAATCTGCAAACGTCCCCCATCACGTGCATAAGTCTAGACGATCAACAAAATGAGGAGTGAGACCCTGAGTTGTGGCATTTGTCCACAGCCATGATGTAAATGCCCCCACCCTCGCCACGCCATCATCACGTAGTGTTTCCACCACACAGACACAGCAGACCCAAATTACCTCAGAGCCCACACAATAGTGACGTGCAGTAAAATAATTCAGAAACGATGAGTTTTAAATATTTAATGTCTTCGTTTTCAAGATAACATATCTCATTTCATTTATGTACTTTCATTTTATTAATGGCCAACTCACAAAATTCCTAAAAACAGCAATCAGCTCTTGGGAAACAGTACGAGCCAACTCCAGATCCCACTGCCACAGTTATGAGGGAGCAGGGTCAGTAAACATCAGCATCCTCTCATTCACCTGCCTCCCTCCTGAAGTCATGAGGTTGCAGTCCTCCAGGGTCTGGCTTCAGGCCGCTGTTGCCCACAGACCCGCCTTGCTCAAGACCAGCAGGTGGGATTCTCAGCACAAGCCCAACTCCCTGGCAGGCTCAGGGGCAGATGCGTGAAATAGGAGCTATGGTCGCCTGTTGGGGTCAGGGGTTGCATCCCAGCCCTCTTGGCCTCTAGTACCAGGCAGGGCTGACCTACATCTGCTCCAACTGCCCTAAGCACCGCAGGGAGGTGGGCTTGTGCTGAGAATCCCACCCGCTGGTCTTGAGCAAGGCAGGTCTGTGGGCAACAGCGGCCTGAAGCCAGACCCTGAGGGAATGCAACCTCATGACTTCAGACAGGTGCCCCTACCCAGAGGGCTGTTGAGGATGACATGAAACAGCACAGGAAAGAATCTGCCACATGCCCAAGCCAGCACCAGTAACAACAGTAAAACCACAGACCCCACTTTCCAAAAATGTTCAACAAATCACCTAAGCACTGGGGCACTGTGGACACACCAGCATCCTGCAGGCGTGAGAAGCCAGGGTGAGAGGTTCCAAGACCAGCCATGAGCAGACACGCAAGCCAAGGGTATGCAGGTAGAACAGGAAGGGCCTGTGGGTGAGCGGGGCTGCAGGCAGCAGGAAGCAGGTACCCTGACGCCTGAAATGCAATGGGGGTTCTCAGAGGCCCTGAGAAGCAGAAGGCCATGTTAGGGAAGGTACAGTGGTCACCAAGGCTCGTCCTTGTCCCAGCTGTGGACAAACATGGCCCATACCCTCGGACTCCATTCCTGGACCAGCCCCAAAAGGTTGAGAGTGAGGTTTCTTGAGCCAGGCTGCCCTGGTCAAGCCCAGTCCTCAGTTTGCTGGTCTTTAAGTGGGGTAGAAGGGGCACCTGGCACAAGGGTGAGCTCTGCCTGCCTGAGGCCCGTCTACAGGTGAACTGGGCCTCGTCCAGGATCACACCCACACAGGCCCTGAGAAGAAGCCCCAGGCAGGCGCAGACCACCCATGGCACCTACTACGGAGCATTCTCGGGACCCAGCACTGCCCTCTCCCTCCCCCCAGATCTCCTATGCGCCCAAAGCCAGCTTGGGGACCTGAAACTCCTGACACCACCATGCCAAAGACACCACCCAAATCTTGGTCCACAGCAAAGCATCCATGGTCAGGAAATCACAGTAACAATAACAATAACAGTGCCACCACTATTTCCATCCACAATCTGGAAGGACAGCCTCTGTGTCATAAGCCTTTCTTGAAGGATACACCACAGGATGAAAGGGCAAGAGTGACAAGCTCCTGCAACTGCCCATCTCCCCATGCCAGGTCTCAGTCTGCCCTGGGCACAGTGCTGAGAGGGAGGAACTATTGTTACACCAACTGACAAATGGGGAAACTGAGGCTCAGGGAGGCAAGGGTAAGAGAAGTGGCACAATAGGAATATTAACTGACTCCACTGGACTTACACGGCCTCAGCTTGCTTCAACCCTAGGACAGCCCCAGAGGCACCAGCCACCTCGTCCTCCCCAGCATATGCTTCTAATAATGCATTCATCATATTGTATCCAGTTCACAAGCCATTCTGCCTATAAGCCTGAGTGGGGAGCCTGGCTGAATGATCACACAGATGTTTATTTAAACAAAATGAAGCTAGTAAGAAGACCTAAACTGTCAGAGAGGGTAGGCAGGCAAAAACCTCCGTGTTGTAAATGCACATAAACCAAGCAACAAGAACACACACAAGAATTCATTTCTAGTGGAAGCACTCTTTATCAACTCTTTCCATCACTCTTAGCAACCAGGACTTGGGAAGACCCAGCCAATGAGGCAGCTGGAAGGAAGCCCCTTCCGGATTCCCTGGATTCATCACGTCTTCCTGCACTACCCTCGCCCCAGCTCCTGAAAGCTGGATGCTGTCTGAAAACAGCTGCTCCCCAAATGTGCTTCAGCACCAAAGACCTTCATAGAGAGAATGTGCAGGAAGCCGCGCGAGCAGGACTCAGCAAACCTGCTCTGTACAAGGCCAGGCGGTAAACACGTTAGGGCTGGTGGGCCATCCAGCCTCTGTACAACTTCCAACTCTCCTGTAGTGCAAAATGGGCACATCCATGTGCCAATAAAACACTTACAACAATGGGCGGAAACAGGTGGCAGCAGGCAGGGTTTGGCCGGTGGGCTGTCGCTGACATCCCCTTTCCTGAGGCCATAAACACCTCGCAGAACAAGAACGCTCAGATAGGGCCCTGTATTTAACCCATTCACAGGCCAAAGGGAACCTCAGCCCTCACTAAGAACTTGGGTCTTGTTTTTGGTGGCCTGAGCATGACACACTGGTGCAAAGAGCCTTGTCATTCATCGAGGCCACTTAAGGAAAGGGGTAAGGGATGAGGTGTTGTCCCCGGCGAGGGTGGAACAGCCTGGGCAGGCTCCAAGTCCCTGAGGCCAGAAGAATCTCAGTAAGAAATTCCATGTCCACCCTCTTGTCCCACCTAGGCCATAGGCCGGGGGGCTTTTTTCCACCATCCCAGGCTCCACCCAAGGCAGAGGAGTCGGCAAGGAGGGTGTGACTATCATAGGCACTGGAAGAGAGCTGGCTCTGGACAGTCATCAACCGAAGGCTTCGTTAATACCTAGAGGCAGCTGGGCCACCCCTTAGGTTTCAGGGAGGTGCCCTTTACTCTCCTCCTACAAACCAACAACACGATGAAGACTGTGAAATCAGGAGCCAGCCCTGAGTGCCGCTTCCTGCCTGGAGAATCCCGATCCACCCTCTCCAGGAGGCCAGGCCTATCAGGACTCTCCCACATAAACCAAGCCATGGGATACTTACAAGTCCAACAAGGCACACTGTAAAACAACACACAGCCAGAAGACGGTGGGCCAGGCTCCTGCTTGCCTGGCAACAGGACCACCCAATGCCAAGTTGGCTGCAAGGAACCACAGCCAGGGCCACTCAGTAGTCCTCCTCAGTTTATGCTTTTCCTGCAAAACTCAAGGCCAGTGAACAAGAAAAAAATATTTAAAAAGCAAAATCAATACCCCTCAAGGTCCACTTCATACCCGCCAGCTCTGGGGTGCTCCATAGTCCAGTCTTACAGGAGTCTCCCAAAAGGCCTAGAAAGAGGTAAGCCCTGACAGACGACTAGACAAGTAACGTGCAGGTGCTCATGAACACATGTTTCTGCTGTGGGCCGGAGAGTGCACAGGACTACCAAGGGGTAGTTCACCATCGGGTAGGTACCAGATGAAAGGGAATGATGAAGTCGGCATTGAGTCTGAGAGCTGGAGTAATGGACATCCAGGAACAACATTAATGACCAAGCCATTCACCGAGTGTTTAATGAGAATCTACTACATGCCAGACCTGCCAGTGAGAGCAGACCAGGCCATGGTAGGGCACCCTGGCCACTGGCTAGAGGAGGCACAGAGGCGGAAATACCAGTCAGGAAGTTGCAGTGAGGCAGAGGAATGAGGGTGGAGGCCAGGACCTGGTACAGGTGCTAGAAACAGAGCCAAGTGGGCAAATCAGGATTCATCCAAGGAGGAGCCAGGGAAGGGATCACTGACTAACGGACACCCCCTTCACATTAATTGTACTAACAGCCACGATTAAATGGGGACAAGCTCCTGCTTGATGCATCTCAGGTCTCACCTCATCTAATCCTCACACACCAGACTGCAGGTAACTGGGTTCCTGGCTTCTCCAAGCCTGTCTCTGGGCCGGCAGGTACTAGGAACTCAATAACTATTAGCTGCTATTATTATTGATCCTCAAAGAGATGAGATGACTGAGGCTTAGGAAGGGATATCACAGTCATGACGAGGTGGAAGATGGGAGCCCAGAGCTTCACTGCTCCTGCCTGCCCACCAAACCCAGCTGGGAGACCAGAGGCACCAGCCTGTCAAAGGTATTTGTCTCTACTCTCAGGCAAATGCTCTGGCCTGGTTTCCAGCACCCACAGCCAAGGAGGGTAAACCACAGACACGGGGGGGCCATGGAAAACAGCATGACGGATCCTTAGAAAATCAACAGAATCACCATATGACCCAGCAATCCTACTTCTGGTTATATATCCAAAAAAACCGAAAGCCGGGACTCCAACACGTACTTGTATACCCGTGTTCATGGCAGCACTGCTCACAGTAGACAGACGGTGGAAGCAACTCAAGCATCCATCCAAATGGCTAATGAGCACATGCAAAGATGCCCTGCGGCATTAGTCATCAGGGGAACACAAATCAAAACCACAAGGAGCTGCCACTTCACACCTATTAGGACGGTTACGATTAAAAAAAATCGGAAAACAACAAGCATGGGAGCGGATGTAGAGAAATCAGAACCTTTGTACACTGTTAGTGGGAATGGAAAAGGTGCAGCTGCTATGGGAAACAGTACGTAGATTTCTCAAAAAATTAAAAATGAAAATACTATATGACCAGGCGCGGTGGCTCACACCTATAATCCCAGCACTTTGGGAGGCCAAGGTGAGAGGACTGCCTGAGCCCATGGGTTCGAGACCAGCCTGGGCAACTCGGCGAGACCTCATCTCTACAATAAATCAAAAAAGTAGCCAGGAGTGGTGGCACATGCCTGTAGCTTCAGTCACTTGGAAGGCTGAAGTGGAAGGATCGCCTGAGCCCAGCAGGTTGAGGCTGCGGTGGCCGTGAGCAGCATGCCACCGCACTCCAGCCTGGGCAACAGAGTGAGACTCCTACGCAAGAAAAAAAAAATACTATATGACCCAGCAATCCCACTTCTAGGTATACACAAAAGAATTGAAAGCAAATTCTTGAAGAGATATTTGCACACCCATGTTCACAGCAGCATTATTCACAATAGCCAAAAGGTGGAAGTCACTCAAGGGTCCATAAATAGACTGATGGATAAACACGATGTGCTCTATCTACACAGTGGAATATGATTCAGCCTTAAAAAGGAAGGAAACTGACACATGTTATTACATGGATGAATCTTGAGGATATTATGCTAAGTGACATAAGCCATTAAGTACTATGAGATTCCACTCATATGAGGTCCCTAGAGGAGTCAAAAGCATACAGAAAGTAGAATGGTGGTTGCCAGGGGCTGGGGAAGGGTATGGGGAGTTCGTGTTTAACGGAGACAGAGTTTCAATTTGGGAAGATGAAAAAGTTCTGGAGATAGATGGTGGTGATGGTTGCAGAATAGTGTGAATGTACTTAATGCCACTAGATGAAACATTTAGAAATAGTTAAGATGGTAAATTTTATTATATATACGCAGGGAGAACCAATTCTCTCTAAAATAACCTATAAATATAATGTAATTCCTCTAAAAAAAAATAACAGATTTTAGAAGAACCAAGACAAGTTGGATCTAAGGTTTATAAGGACAAAACAGCCAAACAGCCAGGAAAATTCTGAAAAGCAAGATAGGTGAGGGAAGGTCAGCCTAGCCACATAATAAAATGTGACAGGCTGTAGCCTTTTTTTTTTTTTTTTTTTTTTTTGAGTCAGGGTCTTACTCTGTCAACCAGGCTGGAGGGTATGATCACAGCTCACCACAGCCTCAACCTCCTGTGCTCAGGCAATCCTTCTGCCTCAGCTTCCTGAGTAGCTGGGACTACAGACACATGCCACTGTGCCCAGCTTACGTTTTTTATTTTTTATAGAGATGAGGTCTTGCTAAGTAGCCCAGGCTGGTCTTGAACTCCTGAGCTCAAGCGATTCTCCCGTCTCAGCCTCTCAAAGTGTGGGAATACAGGTGTAAGCCACTGCACGGGCTGGCTGGAGCCTTTTTAAAAGTGTGGTCATGGTGCAGGGACAGATAGCAGTGCCAGGCAGCAGACTAGAAGGTATGGAAATAGACTTAGACCCAATTGTGATCAGGTGGCATTTTAATAAGAGGGGATGAGATAAATTATTCAACAAATGATGTTGGGGCACCCGGGAAGCTATCTGGAAAACGATGGTGTTGGCTCCCTACCTCACACCTTCCCAAAATAAATTCAAGATGGACCAAAGATTTGAATGTAGGATAAGGAAAACATTAAAATAGCAAGGGTGGTCATGAGGGGTTATTCTTAACCTTGGCACTGGGCAAGGCCTTTCCAAGGGAAACATGAAACAATAAAAGAGAAGACAGATTACATTACAAACAAATTTCTGCAAGGCAAAAGCCTCCATAAGTAGTCAGAGATAAATGGTAATCTGGGGAAAAAATACTTCAATGCGTATCATAAAGGATTAATCTGCCTAACATTGATAAACAGCCCAGTAGAAAAATGGGCCAAAGATACAGACAGTTCACAGAAAAGAAAAAACAAATAGATCTTCAACATGAAAAGATGATCAACCTTCACATAGAACAAGAGAAGTACAAATTAAAATTGCCGAGAAACCACTTTCTCTAACGGACAGGCAAAGAGGCTCAGCGAGGGCGTGGAGTCAGGGAAAATGGGGCTGGTCCTACTTGGAGAGGGGTGTGAAGGGCAATTTTGCAACATTCAGTAAAACTGTCATTTCACTTCCAGGAATCTCTCCTCCCACAGGCACGAAGATGTAGGGGCAAGGTCATCTCCCTGTAGCACTGCTTTCCTTGCAGCAGCAAAAGAGGCTGGATGCACCCTCCATATCCACCCACAGGGGACAGCTACACAAAGGGGTCTCACAACTCAACAAGGAGCGAGGACCCCCATGCATTGCCATGGAGAGCCCAGCACTGTTACACACTGCTTCTCACTATCATGTGACAGGTCATGAGTGTATTGGTTGGAAACGGGGAGGGGAAAAAAAAGAAAAAGACAAATATGCCCCAGGGATGGCCAGGAAGGACCACAGGAAAGCCACTGAAACCATAAGAAGTGTCAAGACCCTTTTGAATCCTGAATGTCTTAACTATTCCACAATAAACCAAATTTTAAAATTAAATTAAGAAAAAAAAAGTCTCAGCCAGGCTCAGTGGCTCAGCCTGTAATCCCAGCACTTTGGGAGGCCGAGGCGAATGGATTGCCTGAGCCCACGGTTCAAGACCAAGCCAGGCAACTTGGGGAGACCTCGTCTCTACAATAAAAAATCAAAAATTAGCCGGGCGTGGTACCATGCGCCTGTAGTTCCGGCTACTTGGAAGGCTGAGGCGGAAGGATCACCAGAGCCCTGCAGGTTGATACCAGGGTGGGTGTGAGCATGCCACTGAACTCCAGCCTGGGCGACGGAATGAGATTCCAACTTAAAAAAAAAAAAAGTCTCAGAGCAAGAGTCTCACTCTGTTGTCCAGGCTGGAGTGCGGTGGCGCGATCACAGCTCACTGCAGCCTCCAGCTCTGTGGCTCAAGAGATCCTCTTGCCCCAGCTTCTCGAGTATATGGGACTACAGGTACACACCACTGTGCCCGGCTAATTTTTAAAAATAAAATTAACATTTTAAAATTAAAAAAATAAGGATTTAAATTAAAAAAAAAAAAAGTCCCAAAACACCCTCATTCTCATGGCAGAAAATCTTGCCTAATGTCTTAACCAGAGGTTCTCAGATGGTGGCCCAGGGACCCTTTGGATCCCCAAGACCCTTTCAGGGGACCCACAAGGTCAACACTATTCTGGTAATAATCCTAAGACGTTGTTAGACTTTTCCACACTTGCTCCCCAGCATTTCCAGGGCGTGATATGGCAGCAGACAAGTCGCAAAAGTCGAGGTAACAGCTGTCTTCTGTCAAGCCAGATGCTGCAGAGAGCTACAAAATGTTGATGTCCCTCTTCACTAATTCCTTTAAAATAGTGATTTAAAAATATACATATATGCTACTTATGTTCACATGTAATGGATTTACAATTGCATGTTTTATAAATTAATATTTTAATATCTTAGTCTTGAGATATTAAACAGTCAACAGCAATAAATACAGCCCACTACACAATAGCTCCTTGGTGAACTCAATAACTGAAGACCAGAAGGGGTCCCACAACCTGGGCTTGCATATCTGAGCAATGTACCTTGCTCTACTGTCGTCACACCTGCCTCTGCTCTCTGAGGCACACCTGTGCACCTGCCTTCGTTTCCATCTCCCAGCATCCTTCTCCCTCTTTTGGTAGTGAACCCGTGCCCTCCACGGGGAATTATGCACCACCTTGTGAGGGGTTACCAACCCCACGCTCTGTCTTGTGGCACGAATGACGTGACAGACGGGAAGCAGAAGGAGATGTGATAGGGAAAGAAGCAACCAGAAGGAAGCAGGGAAGGCCAGAGACCTGGCCTGAGCACCCCATGCAACTCCACACCCCAGGCCGTAAGCCAGCAAATGCCCCCCTCTAACTAAGCAAGTCTGAGGTGGGCCCTCTCTCCCTTACATGCCCTACATGCTGGGGCTCTGGGGAGACCCTCAACAGTGGCCCTACATCCTGCCACTAGAACAGGTAACAGCTCCATGTGACAACAGCAGGAATTGGCCATAAGCCAGAGGCGGCATTCTCTCAAAGAATGGCACAAGTGTCATCAGCCTTAAGAAATCAAGGCATAAAACAATTGACTTCCAAAATGGACACTTCGGGAAGAACATTTTTAGGACTAAAGGTCTCCTCCACTCTCTGCAGTACCCTTTGACAAATCGCTTTGTAAGGACCAAGACTTCCTTAAGATCAGATTTGTAGTTACCCACTTTACAGATAATTCTACATGCAGAAAATGCCGCTGGTGGCAAGACACACCTGGGATTCTCACTAACTCACTAGTAAGGAGTCCCCATGTGGGGAAAGCCTTCCAACGGTCACTTTCCAGCAAAAACAACTAAAACTTTAAACATGACTTTGCCTCAGCTACCACAAACATGGCTGACTCCACGGGTGTGTGGGGCCTCCATGCTTTATGGAGTTGACTTGTAGAAGTGCTGCAATCTCCATCTCCCAGAGAGAATGGGAAACTCTCATTCAATGCAGGCGGCTAGGTAATTTTGCACTAGGTAATTTTGATTCTTTAAAAAATAATATCGAAAAGCACAACTATGAAAACAATGGCTCAATGTTTGAAAAGCCATGAGCCATCTCCATATTACATAATTAATAATGCAGATACTCTTAGGTATTATAAGTACTTTAGAGAAAAATATAAATAAATAAATAAATCATGCAGCTACTCACACATACAGGTCCTGCCCATGCTCCAGGCAGCTCAACTGCAGAAATGTGTGGGCTCCCCACCCACCCCCATCTGTTGAAACCGGTCCCAAAAATCTACTTCTTGTGTGCCAGGGACTCTCTCAAGGTCTTGGGACGTCCTGATCTGACCCTCCATCTCAGTCACTGCCACTGTGACAGACAGTTCCCCAGGAACTCATCAACCCCCAAGGGGGGGGGTGCATGGCGCCAGGTTGGTGGGCACCACAGGCCTCACGGCTAAGATCACATCCCCACCCCCCCAGGTTCCTGTCTCCAGCGCTAACCTTTTCTCAAGCACATCTCCCCTCACTCATGGCTCCAGCCCCATTCGCTCCTCTTCAGTTCCGGCCTGAAATCAGCTGCGCAGCTGATAAGGGCACTGTCCGGACAAGGCCTGCTCAGTCCTCCTCCCTTTGCCCACATGGGTTTGCGGACTTGGCTTTCAGTGGCAGCTCCTGTTTCCCATATCAGGTATACTCGACCCTCGAGGAGCTTGGAGCTGCACCACAGGCCCCGTCCCCAACTGACCTTAAGGTCTGCCCCACCTTCTGAATGCTTTCCTGTCCCCAAACAGACCCGCACACAACTCAACTAACCAGAATGCACTACCTAGAACCATCGATGAGCAAGGGATCCAGCAGTCAGCAAATCACACCAATAACTGGCATCACATTTCTCCACAGTAGGAGAGAAAGCAACTTAGAGGGGCCCAGGTCAGGACCCATCCTGGGCAATGTGCTGCAGCTTCCATAATTAGAATCCTCGGGCAACAAACACCAAGGTAAAAGTGACAGCTCCATCCTTCCCTCCTCCCACCCTCCAGCCTACAGCCATATCCCCTGACTCCACTTAGAGCAGTGAGAAGCCCAAACACCTCGCTAGAATTTTCATCAAACTTTCACCAGACAAAGGCCACCAATAAGGCTGGGCTTGGTGACTCAGCCTGTAATCCCAGCACTTTGGGAGGCTGAGACAAGTGGATTGCCTGAGCCCACGGGTTCAAGACTAGTCCAAGCAACTTAGCGAAATCTCATCTCTACAATAAATAAAAATTAGCCGGGCGTGATAGCACACACCTGTAGTTCTGGCTACTTGGAAGGCTGAGGCGGAAGGACCACCGGAGCCCAGCAGGTCAATGCTAGGTTGGCCATGAGTGTGCCATGGCACTCCAGCCTGGGTGACGGAGTGAGACTCCAACTCAATTAAAAAAAAAAAAAAAGGCCAGACTCGGTGGCTCAGCCTGTAACCCTGCGCTTTGGGAGGCCGAGGTGAGTGGATTGCCTGAGTCTGCAGGTTCGAGACCCGCCTGGGCAACTTGGCAAGACCTCATCTCTACAATTAAAAAAAAAAAAATTAGCTGGGCGTGGTAGCATGCGCCTATAGTTCCAGTTACTTGGAAGGCTGAGTGGAAGAATCGCCGGAGCCCAGCAGCTTAAGGCTGCGGTGGCCTGGAGCGGCCACTGCACGCCAGTCTGGGCAACAGAGTGAGACTTCAACTCAAAAAAAAAAAAAAGGCCACCAAGGCCAAACCCTAGTGGGCTAATAAATGCAGCTAACCAGAGCATGCCACCTTCTACTGCATCCTAAAGAGAAGTTCTACAAGCAAATAATGGTTTTTAAAAAAAATCATATAAACTTGCTCCCAGAACAGTAAATTGCAAATAAAACTGTTTTTGTTCTAATTAAAAACCATGCCAGAAAATCACCTGAAATGAGAGAGAAAGAGAAAGAAAAAGAGAAATATCATTCCATAAAGTTCCTCTGGATCTAAATAAGAGTACAACTCACCACATCATCTCATTCCCACACGTTTTTCAAGGCTTTAGATCATTTTCTTTTTGGAAGAACCCAACCTGTTTAACATTAAATTAAGGCAAGCTCTCTTTAAAACAGCCTTGCTTTGCAACATGCCTTCTGCTGGGACGGACACACGGTGCGAAGAGAGAGCTGGTCTGTGTGCTGGCTCCAAGGCCCACACCTGGCACCTGTGAAACTCCAGCAGCACAGGAAACCTCTCCTGCCTGCCTACTTCACAGCCCTCCCAGCCAAGGGGCCCAAAGGCCTGGCCACATATTCCCAGGGGAGGGCAGGACTCATCAAAAGCAGGACAGGCATGGAGACCTGGCTTAACCAGATGAGCAGGTTGACAGGCAGAGAAGGGTGGTTCCCCATCCCACCTGGGGATAGCAGCTGAGTCAATCCTCCAGACATCAAAGCTCTGCAGAGGAGGGGAGGTCTCAGTGAAAAAAGTCCCCAAGAGGACAAAAGAATGCTGCTTTTAAGATCTAATCTCCAAATTCCAACAGGAAACAAAATCCTGTCAGCTGGTTCAACTGAGAGACCATCCAAGGCCCTTGCCAAGTAAGTACACAACATCCCAGGAGCACCAGCCCCCACTCACAGAGGGCATGGTGGCTTCAGTCCTGTGGCCAGATGGCCTGGCCCTGTAGAAAATGGTCACTGGTGACATCTGTCATCCTAGCCACACTTAACACCTGTGGAAACTGATGGCTACCAGCCTCATAAATATGACTTAGCCAGATAAGACTCCAAGCCCTGAACGGTACAAGTCAGAGGCCAGAGTCCCTCTTCACAGGGAACAGGGAGCCGAGCCCAGCTAGTCCTTGTCCTCGTAGCCAGTCCAGGCAGAAGCAGCAGAGAAACTGCAGAAGCAGCCCTCTGATCTCCCGTCATGGCACTGATCTGGAACTATGCACAAATGATTCCAACAATGCATCCACAAAGTGAATTTCCAGAGAGTAAATCTATCCTAATACAGTGGGTCAACACTTTCAGCAAGGACAGCGTCCAGGGTCTGGCTGGTGCCTCTCAACAGGACAGCAGACTCCTTTTAACCCTCTGCAGCCCCCCTCGACTGGCTCCTGCTCCTCCCCAGACGCCTGTCTCCTCAGCCTCCCTGGGCCAGCCCAGGAAGATGGTCAAGGCAGGGAAAGAGCACTGGATTTAAGGTCAGAGACCCAGAGGACCCTGCAACCTGGACAAGTCATGTATCACACCTGCCCACACCTACCTGAAGGGGTAGTCACCTGCCTGTGTGATCACCTGCCCATGCAGCCTGGGCTTTGTGGTTCTCTGTGTATTCGAATCTCAACCCTCTGACCGGCTGCAGAGATGCCCGCAATGACTCAGAGGGGGCTAGCCACTCCCAGGGGGTAGCTGGGAGGGGTCAGGGTATTGGGGCAGGAAGAAGGGCTTCCTTTGGCTGCTCCCAGGGTTAACCATTACTGAGGGCTAAACTGCCTTGACAGGAGACTGGTTTCCCCTCAGAATTTAGAATTCTCCTACCTCTGGGCCCCCAGCGCCCCTACTGACCACTGTGCCCAGCTCATCAGGGCATTACCTCACTTTCCCAGATGCAGGGCCAGCCCCATGGGCTGCAAGATGAGGGCCCCGTGGGTGGGGGACACTTCATGTGCCACTAAAGGCAGATTCAGGACCCAGGACACTAAATTTGGAAGAGGCATCTACCTCCAAAGACAGCCAAACACCTGTCCCAGCGTCCAGGTTCCCCCAAATCATCTCTTGGATTGTCCAGAAACCTAAGGCATTGAAACCTGCTGTGCTGCTCCATTTCTATCTCTAGGTCATTTCCAAGCCTGCCCCGATGGCTTGAAAACACGCCCCCCCCACCCCCTCCCCATAGGTGATTGTCCCTTGCTTCATTTCCCCAAACTGAAGTATCTCTGAGACAAAGGGCATGCTTTCCTGGGCCTGCTGGGACAGGACCCCCAATTCCCTTGCTGCTTTGCCTCACGGCTAGACCACACGGTCTACAGGAGGTGGGCACGGTAATTACTGTACTGACTTAGCATTTCACCTACAGCAGCAGAAGTACACCTGGTTCACATCAAAAAGTTCCAGATCTGAATGCAATGGTTATCAGCAGCACTAGAAGCAAACCATAGGGAACAAAAACATGCTGGCCAGAGCCTCCTCCCAGCACCAGCTCCCTGCTCTGTGCCTTCTGTCTCAGGGCTTGCAGGTATCCAACCTTCCCTTTTACTCCCAGGAGATGCTGCCTCGCCCAGGACTAGAACAGACACAGTCTTCACCTCCAGCCCAGACCTTCTGTGCCCCACTAGGGCCCACTGTCCTGAGTCCAAGCTGTACTGACTCCTAGACATCTCTACACCTGAAGCTTCCTGAAACACCTATCTTCCCTGAGGTTATTCCCCCAGAGGCCACTCATCACTCACAAGCAGCACCCCTTCCTCTACAGAGGGTCCTCGTCAGGGCCTGGAAACTCCCTCCAACCCAGCTCTCCTCTGGCCACTGCCCCCACCCCATGTCCTACATCCCAAGTTTCCCTGAACATGCCCGTTCCCACATACCTGGTCCCGCATACCTGTGCACTTTCATACCCGCCCTGGCCTAGAATGTCCTTTATCATCTCATACTCCACCCCACCCTGTCTGCCCTGACTACCTCTACCTGTCCTTCCACAAAAAGAGGGGCGGGGAGGAGGGGCATGTAACAGGCCCTATGGACAGTGCTGCAATGGGTGACAATGTGGCATTGGGCCAGGGAAAGGTGTGTACAAGGAAAGCAAGAAAATGGGAACACTGGACACATGTATGGTATGTCCAGTGCATGACTGGGGGTGGGGGGCGGGTATCACCAAGGCCCTGGCTTCTGCTCAGTGGTGAGCTTAAGGGTGCCCATTACATTATCAAAAATCACTAACAGATAAAAGAGGGCCATGCACGGACCAAAGATGGCAGCACAGACCCAAGTACTATGACTGATCCCATTCTATGCATCAGTGGCCCAAAAAACGAAGAGGAAGAAAAAAACTCAGCCCACAAGTTTCCCCCTTAGAAACCCACCCCGCAGTATAAACCCTGCCGCGAGAAGTCACTTAAGGCAACGCTGGCCCACCTAGGCCTGCATACCACAGGACTTGCAGTGGACACTGTGTGAAGTCCACCACCTGCCCTCTGTGTGCCAGGTCCAGCAGGCTAGAGGCATTTGGAGAATATCTGCCAAATGGTCAAGAGCAACAAAGCCCTCTTCTCCTCCAATCACATCCAGTGAAGGTGTCACATTTACTGTCTATAACGAGGGGAGCCTGCAGGCAAAATTCTGCTTAACTGGAGATTCAGAGGGGAAAGAACTGGGCAGGGGAGAATCCAGCAATGGCTCGTCAGTCCTCAAAACCAGAATTTACTATAACTTTTTAAGCGTTTCAGAAGATTTACCTTTCTGCTGCTATTGGTAAAGAGACAAGGTCTGCAAACCAAATAACAGAGTCAACAAGGTTTCGATGGTACTTAAGCAAACATATTATTCTCAAACACTTGAGAACAGTGTAGATAAAATCAATTCCTTTTATGTTTTGTTCACATGCCTTCTTTTTTGAAAGCCCACACAGAGAGTTCTAATTTAGGTTATCTTGGTGAACAAAAATAATCACGAAGTGGGGTTTATGTCTTCTAATTATATAGAATTTAGGACAAAATATTCATGTAAGTGATTCTGAAATACTTTATAAATAGGTCATATAGGCTCTCCTTATTGCCAAAATTATTTAAGCTCAATGCAGCAGAGTCCATTTCTCTACACAGAAGAACTGGCGACAAGGCAGGAAGCCAGCAGGTTCCTCCACGATGCCTGGCCCTTTCCATTGTGTTAGCTTTCCCCGCCATAGCTAACTGTAGAGTGTGGGGGGCAAGAACACAGACCTTTCTGAGGGATGCAACCTGGGGCTTCAGCAATGACTGTCAGCACCTACCTCGTGTAGCCCTGGTAAATTCCAGGTCCAGACCAACAAACTCCGATTTTCTGATGCAGCAGTAGTGCATTTTTTTGTCCCTAATGAGAAAATTTAAGATCAAGAGGGATTTCACGATCACACACTGAACCCGTCACTGAAAGGGAAGCAGTTTCCTGCCTTTCCAGCTGATTTTGTAAAAACTAGAAACTGCCATCATCCTCAGTTGTCCTCTGTTAGTGCTGTGGACTCTTCCCCCAGTCTCACTGACCTCCTCCCACCCTCACCTGGCCAGGCACTAGCAGAACCCCCACTGCTCTCCCAGGTCTGGGTTTTTCCCCTCCCGTCCCCCCACCAGGACACCAAATCGGGGCTAGTCACAAGCAACCAGTAGACACCAACTGACCAGAGTGTGCACAGAGGCAGCCCCAAGCCTGAGGCACAACATACCACATGAGAGTCCCCCTTGGGATGGCACTCCTGGCCAGCCTCACCCTCGGGGCTCACGGACTACTTGTTCATTCCACGTTTTCTCAGCTCTCTGCCAAAGGCCAGGCTTCCTGTAGTTCCAGGAGGACATAGAGACAGTGGAGGGAAAGGCGAAGGGACCCTGTCACCCCCAGTCCCCACCCACCATCCATCATCTTCCAATTTGCAACCAAAGCCTCCCACCATGGAGAATCAGAGCCAAGGGCCATCCATGAGCCCCTTGGAGCCGGCACAGTCAGACTCTGGTCTCGGCCCCTCCCGACTCAGGGAGGAACTGAAGGCACAAAGCTGTTCAGTCTGCCCAGTAGCTGGTATAGACATGGAGACCAAGGCTCCCAGACCAAGGCTCTCCCGACTGCCCAGGTCTCAGCCACCCAGGTCAACAGTGGCAGGATGCCACTGGACTCACCCAGCCTCACTGATCTGAGATGGGCCATGACCCATCCTGCAAGGCACTTGTGGAAATTAAAACGGGCAATGGGGTCTCCCTATCAACATACACGTGCCAGGTGGCAGAAGGGTCACAGGGGAGAAGCTAAGTAGGGAGTCATGGGGGGAGCCTGACAGTCTGCAGTTGCAGAAGGGGTGTTGACAGCAGGCCTACTAGAACTTGCAGCTACAGGAGAGGACAGCAGCCACATCAGTCCTGGGGCAGGGCTGGCCCCAACATCCCAGTGATGCCACCCAACCCTTTCCACTGTCCCTGGCCATGGCTAACTGTAGAGTGCGGAGGGTAGGAACACAGGTCTTTCTGAGGGATACAACCTGGGACTTCAGCAGGGGCTGAGGGAAAGGGAAATGGCTAGACTGCTGGGGGGGAGCCGGGGGCCACAGTCCAGGCAGAGTGCACTGGGACCTCAGGGAACCCACAAAGCAGGCTGGTCACTGAGAAACCCAAGAGGTAGTCTGGGTGAGAAGAGTCATGGGTGTACCCTGCAGGAGGATAATTGAGAAGACAGCATCAATCTTTTAAAGTACCTAAAAGAGTGTGGTCATGGGGTGACATCAGGACAGGGGCCCTGTGTGCAGTTGAGCTGGGAGCTCTCAGACGCCTACTTACTCATCTGCAAAGTAAGAATGATGCAGACCCTTCAGGGTCATGGCAGGGGTGGCAGCTACCCCCACATATCCCCTGGCCCCAGCAGGTGTTCAGATAATAGAACGGGCCCACTCACCCTCTCCCTGGGCAGCGCTCCTGTGCCCCCAACCAGATCAGCCCCCCAATGGACCATCTGTCCTTGGGCCAAACGAGGTGAAACTCCCCACATCCAAGGCTCCCCCCACATCCAAGGCTCCTCCCATGTCCAGGACTCCCCCCACATCCAGGGCCCCCCCCACACCCAGGGCTCTCCCCCACGACCAGGGCTTGCTTCCTTTAATGAGGCTCCAGGGCTTTCAGGAAGGCAGCATCAACTGGAGAAACAAGGACATCCCCACAAGGTCTCTTGGTTCCAGAAGGATCCTTCCTGCAGCACCAGCAAGCTGGGATGCTCCTCCCACAGTTACTAAGTGAGCATCTGCCAGGTACTCAGCCCTCTGTCGAGTGAGATAGTTACTAGCCATGGCCACTGCCAGGGGCCAGCACTTCACACACGACACCTCAAATGCTTCAAAGAACTCTGCTGTGGACCTCACTTTGGAGGGGAGGAAGGGACTCTGGGAGAGGCTCGGTCACCAGCCCAGGCCCCACAGCTACAACATAACCTAGGGGAAGAAATGCTTTGGCCTGGTCCACATCCCAGCTCTGCCCAGCCCTGACCAACTCCAGTGGTCACACGGGGAGACCTCACGTAGAAGGAACAAAGGACCCCAGAGGATGGGAGAGAGGAGGCCTGGGCAGGAAGACAGAGGAAAGAGCAGGCACCCCACAGCTCTGGGAACACCAGCCACCCTGGCCTCCCCACCCCGGAGTCTCTTAAGATCACTGATTCTCCAAAGACAGCAGTTGCCAGTCTGGCTAAGGCTGCGAGAGATCAGGGGTGGGGCCTTTTAAAAGCTTAGAAAGTGGTTGGCCAGAGGCCACAGCTACCCTTTTTTTGCCTCTATAGTGCCTGGCCCACCCCACAGACATCAGTATAAAAGGGCCCTCGCAATGGAGGGCGTTCTTGAGAGCCAGCAGGCCCGCCCCTATCAACAGAGAGCACAGTAGGCCTGCCACCTTCCTGCCCTTGCCTGGTGTTTGCTGCCTGGATGGATGAAGAGAGACAATGGTAGAGGGAGGAGGTGAGGCTGACCTCGGCTCTGTCCCTGCTGACCCACGGGCTCCTCACCCTTCAAGTGGGTGGTGGTGCTGCCAGTCACCAGGGTTACCTGGCCCCATTCCCTCTCTCCCAAGCATCTGGTAGCACGTAAGGGTTGCTGGAGCTGATCTCCCAGGACCACCTAACCTGAGAGCCACAACTCTAAATGTCCGGCTTAGAGAGAGAAGCTCCGAACACCCAGGCGGAACCCAGTGTGGCCTGGCCTCTCGAACCCAGAGGTTCTTGACTAGACACCACCCACTCCCTCCCTTCCTGTGCTCCTCCTGGCCAAGCTCTGACCACCTTGTCCCCCAGGGTTTTTGCCACCAGTCCTAGGATGTGAGTGAGTGAGGGCATGACCCACAGTCTGCCCAGAGCAGGGAGGAGCAGGAAGCCCCCAATGCCCCTCCCCCATCCTCAGCGCCATGCTCCCTGGCTCAGCCCTGATGCCTAGGCTTCTGACGGTTGACTCATGTTTCACTTCCTCTCCGCCAAACATCTGCCGAGACCTCCACTGTTGGGCAGGCTGGGTTCTATGGAACAGCAATGCCCACTAGTAAATTCCACTCTTTTAAATTCTACCTCGGTCCAGCCCCTCTGGTTCCCTTCACTCCACACCTCTCTTGCTCGTGCACGCATGCATTCCCTTTTACACACACACACACACACACACACACACACACGCGATTCCACCTGATCTCCACTTTCTGATGGAGCACTTCTGACAGCATCCACCCATCTCCCTAAGCAGTGGGTGTTGAACAAAATATTGACTTTCTTCCTGATCTGGGATCTGCTGAGGATGCCTGTTCTGTGCTCAATATGACAGGATGGAACAGAGCTTTGTCCACTGACCCCCATCCGGCCCACTTTCATGTGCTCCCCCACCCCCACTCCTGTCAGACTCCAAAAATCCCCCTGGTTGGAACAGGAGCAGGGCCACAGAAACCAGGCATTGGACACAAGACGGGTGCTGACACCACCACAAGACCCCAAAGGGGCCTCCACCTCCCAGAGATGACCAGGGCAAGTGTCACTCTAGACAGCTGGGCTTTCGGAGCAGCCTGCCCTACACACTTAGACCTGACAGTTTCACTTCTTGGGGAGAGAACATGTGAAATGACTGACACACCTCAGTGCAGTCTCAGCAGTGGTTGGGGACACATCTCCTACCCTAGCTCAGCCACCGCCCACCATCACTGGCTCATCACAGCCCAGCAGGGACATGTACTCAGTGGATCACACTGGTGTCCACTCCTGCAGTGTCCACTCCTGATCTGAGCTGAGCACTCCTCTGGGGCGAGGGACCCAATCCAGCACATTAGGATTCTGTGTAAAATGAGCAACTGGGCGTGGAACAGACCAGGCGAATGTGCGCGCATGAGCATCATGGGCAGCCAGTTAAGGGCTGGTTCTTCCAGAGTAAAAGTAAGGTTCTGTGACATTAAAGGGGTGTGTGGGTGTGGGGGTGTGGGTGTTAACAACTCAAGTTGCTCAGAGATTTAAACGCCAAACTCTCCACCCCAGGGGTCAAGGCTGGCACGCATCCTCCCGTCTCTGCAGATCCATATCCCAAGCACCCGCTGCAGGGCCTCAGCTCTCTCCCTACCTACTATAAGGCAAGAGGATGGAAGACCCAGCAGGGATCAGGCCAGGCTGGTCAGGTTAGGCTCACTCTGGTGCTGCTTTCCTCAGAAGATTGGCAGGAGCTCCCCACACCTCGTGCCCCAGCAGCGGTCACCAGGCAGCCACCCTGGGAGGCTGGGATCCCACAAATGATTCAGTCACGCCTGAGCTCTGCAACCTGAGAAGGGGGACAGAGCCTCTCCAGGCCAGTGTCACCCTGCAACTGCCTCTGACCATCGCAGTGGACCAAGAAGGTACGCATATCTCAACCTGGAAAGCAGGAAAGAGCCAATGTGGCCAAGCAAGGACCAGGGATGGGGGGAGCTGGGACAAACAGTCAGCAGGAAGGCAGCAGGCTGGCCCCAGACTGGGGTGTGGGCAGGGATGTGGACCAGGCCCTAAGCCTCACCCCTCGGAAGTGCACATGGGACGAAGGCATCTCCAGTCCAGTGCAGCCCTGGCTCTCCAGGGCTCTGCTCTGGGCCCCAGGCTGGGCAAGCTCCACCCACTTGCTTAGACATAAGCTACAGAACTAGGGGAAACGTGGGGGTCGTGGGAGGTCCTAGACCTCACAGCACAGAGACAAGGGCCTTCAGGAGATGCAGTGTCCCACCTCATCCTGACATGTGGCCAGAGCCAGTCCCGGCCCCAGAAAAGTTACAGGCACATGCTGGATGGGTCTCCAGGAGCCTTGAACAGAGGCTGACCTTTAACAAGCTGACCTGACAGGCCCCCAGGTCAGCCTGAGGCCTGTCCCAGGGAGCGAGGGCATGGTGGCCCTCCCCATTCCTGTGTCCTGCAAATGAGTTCCTGTGCCCTTCCTCCAACCCCTCCAGCGAGCCCTCTTTAATTCTCTCCAGCCCCCAGCTAGGCCAGGTCTATCTCCTTCCCACAGACTCTGCCTCTTTCTGCCTTCCCACCAGGACTAGTCTCCCTCCCACCACACGTGCCCTGAGGTGTTATTCAGTAGTCAGCTGCCCAGCGAGCAGATCCTCATTAAAACTGTAAACAAGATACACAGTGCCTCACACAAGGGCAGCTGAACACACGAGTAGGTGTCTTGTCTTCCAGGCAAGGGCTTTGGGGCACTGCAGCCAGAACCTTTGTGGGTCCACCATCAACACAAGTCAGCAGAGATGGAATATCCACCTGGTTCCCACTTTTCCCAAAACTTCTTTGAGAGTCTGAGCCACAGGGCTCGTGAGCATTCCTGCATGAAAGAAATGCCGGAGGGTGATGATCTGCATGGTTTTTCAAAGGCTGCCCCCTGCCAAGGTGGCAAGTCCAGAGGCAGAGAGGAGACAGACCTGTCCAGGACCCCAGTCAAAGATGCATCTGAGCTCCAAAGCATCCGGGAAGCCTTTCTCCTTTTTGCCTGATGAGGTCAGACCAAGGCCAGACGGCAGAGCTGTGTTCAAAGTCAGTCCTACTTTCACATTTCAAAGGGATGCCAAGTCTGTGCCCATGCCCACGGGGCTAGGCTGACAAAGCACAGCAGGGAAGTCCCAGTCCTCCTGCAGCCTCTCTCCTCTGTTCCCTGCCAGTCACAGAACCACTTTGGGAGAGGTGGCAGCCCCTTCCAGCCTGAGCTACAACAGTGCAGGAGTTCGAAGCGTAAGGCCAGGGACTGCGCACCCACGCATGGTGCTCCATCAATAATGCTGCCTCCCAGGGGGGTGCCAGCCAACAATGCTGATCCCACTGTCCGTGTACACTGGGACTGAACGATCAAGTAGACGGATGGCAAACGGTGGGGGCCTGGCTTCCCGCTGCTGGAATGGACACTTATTGATCAGAAAGGAAGGAGATGAGAATGACCTATGCAGTAACCAGATTAGAGTTCACTCCCAGTGTGAACCATGTTTCACTCAATATACAGATGCAGGCAGCCTTCCCACACAGAAGTAGGCACAGATATACACACACATTGGGCCAGTGTTCATGCATGTATGTCCTTGCTGTCAGCTGAGAGGACCTAGAAGTCATGATACCACCCCGCACCCCCACCCCGTATCAATGAGCACACTCGACACCCGGGTCTTGGTTTCTGATTCCATTCTCCAATAAAAGGATCCCAGGCCCCCTGGAGAAGGAGCCAAGGCAAGGAGTGTACAAGAAGAGCCTGGAGCATTTGCAGGCCAGAAAGTGAGGAAATGCTCAGATCACCCACAGTGACGGGTGAGTCAGAGGGACCCAAAGGCCAGAGCTGGAACAACTGAGCAACAGAATAAATAAAGGAATATTGTGTTATAGCCTAAAGTATAAAATAAGCATCCACTAATCCATACTGATGTAAGCAAATGATCAAATGCATTGACAAGTGGGGGAGAAGAGATAAATCTCCCGTGGGGAATAATTCCAAGTAATTTCTGTATCTACCTCCCCCTGGAGGAAGTAGGCGTAACTCCCCAGCCTTAAATGTGGGCTGCAAATGGTGACTTCCTTCCAGAGATGACAGTATGGAAGGGAGGAGACAGAGTCACTCCACAGTGAAGATGCCTGACAGTCACACCTCAGTCAGGTGACCACAGTTAGCAGTGACAGTGACAAGTAATGTTGACAGCAGGTGTCCTGCATGCAACAAGAAGGTACTTCCTTCTGTGGTCTTCCTCCCCAACCCATCACCCAGTCTGTGAGAAACATGCCAAAATTCCAATAGAGGAATTCCAATTGTCCAAACAGTCAAATTCCAATGGAAGGGGACCCCCCCCCCATTTTGTCCAGGTCATCAAAAACAAGAAAAGTCTGAGAAATTGTCACAGCTGAGAGAAACCTAAGAGACGTGACAGTTAAATGTCATGGAGAATCCTAATGTGGTCCTGGGATAGAAAAAGGACATTAGGCAAAAGCTAAGGAAATCAGAAACTATGTACTTTGGTTAATAACAATGTATCAACACTGATACATGAATAGCAACTAATGCACCATGCTAATGCAAGATATTAATAACAGGACAAACTGTAAGTGCCAGTGGGGATAAAAAGGAAACTCTATTATCTTTGCAACTTTTCTGTAAATCTAAAACTGTTTTCAAGAATACAGTCTATTAAAAACAAGAAAACCAGCATGTTGCCCAGTGCAAGAGGCGGGATGGGCCTGGGATCTGGGCTCACTCACCAGCTCTGCCTGAGTGTCCACAGACACCCACAGCCAGACCCTGCCTCTGGGTGCCCCGGAAGACCCAAACAGTAAAGAGCTAGTTTCAAATTAACTGATACATACAATAATGGAAGGAGGGCAAAGTGCAGTGGCTCATGCCTATAATCCTAGTACTTTAGAAGGTTGAGGTAGGAAGACTGCTTGAGCCCAGGAGGTCAAGACCAGCCTAGGCAACATAGCGAGACCTCATCTCTACAAAATGAAAAAATTAGCTAGGCATGGTGGTGCACACCTGTAGTCCCAGCTACTTGGGAGGCTGAGGCGAAAGGATCACCTGAGCCCAGGTCAAGGCTGCGGTGAGCTGGGATCTTGCCACTGCACTCCAGCCTGGGTGACAGAGACTCCAATTCAAAAATAACAACAACAATAATAATAATGGAAGGATAACCAAGGGCCAAAAACTGGGGCAATCTGTGAGAGCCCATGGGACCCCCAAGGCCCTCACCCTCATCTGCAGCCATGTATCCCACACACACTTGACAAATGCTGTACCCTGTCCCCAGAGACTCCAGACATCAATAAAAGGCAGGGCCCTACCCTCTGGGAGCTCAGAAGACAGGCAGGTAAACAGAAGACCACACACAAGATCAGCACAGGGCAGGGAGGGGTCAACAGTCCGAACCCAAGGGAGTCGGAAGCAACTTGAGTGCAGCTCACACAAATGACAAGTGAGAAAATTAGGTGAGAAGTGTGCAGCGGCTCGCGGGGCCCTGCACACGGTAGCTGCACTACTCGGGAAGCGTGATGGGCCCTAGGACAGCCACACCAAAGGGGATGGGAGGCTGCTGCCAACACCGACCCCCGGATGCTAGGGAGGCCAGGCGAGCACACCAAGATCCGAAAGAAAGGCGGTCCAGGGCCGTGTGGGGCGGGGAGAAGGTGGCACACTCCAGATGGAGCACAGGCACAGCTCTGGCACTGCATGCCACGGCACAGATTAAAACACATACACACTGAGTGAGAGAAGCAGACACCAGAGGCCACAGACAGTCTGAGTCCATCTACATTAACTGTCAGAGAGGCAAACCCAGAGGACAGAAAGAAGAATAGTGGCTGCCGTGGGCAAGGGGACAGCAAACTGGGGACAACCTGCTAAAGTGTCTGGGCTTTCTTTTTGGGTTTTGACTGTGGTGATGGTTACACAACTTCGTGAATACAGTAAAAGTCAATGAGTTGTGTACTTTAAGTGGATGGGTTGTACAGTATGTGGATTACATAAACCTCAATAGGATGTTTAAAAGGAGCAAACAGGCCAGGCACAGTGGCTCAGCCCTGTTATCTCAGCACTTTGGAAGGTCAAGGTGAGAGGATTACTTGAGCCCAGGAGTTTGCAACCTAGTGAGACTTCATCTCTACAAAAAATTCAAAAATTAGCCAGGCATGGTGGCACACACCTGCAGTCCCAGCTACTCTGAAGGCTGAGGTAGAAGGATCACCTGAGCCCAGGAGGTCGAGGCTGCAGTGAGTCAGGAACATGCCACTACACTCCAGTCTTAGCAACAGGGTGAGACCCCAACTCAATCAATCAATCAATCAGTCTCAGAGTCTCTCTTTCCCTCTTACTCGTGGCCTGTCCCCAAGCCCCTCCCCACCCCACAACCTCAGCTCGGCCCCAAGCCAGAGTCCCTGGAGTCTAGGCTGCAGTGTGAACCAGCGAGCGCAGAGCAAGACACCCATGCGGTCCCACTCCAGGTTACTGAACAGGAGCAGAAAGGCCCCTAACTTCAGTGAGCATGCCTTCTAGAAGGGAAGAAATGATGGGAACAGAGGGACAGGTTGGAGTGCTCACGGGAGGCCTCCCTGGCAAGGGGACACAGAGTAGCAGGCACCACCTCAGAAGCGGTAGGACTGGGAAACGGAGGCTGAGCCTTTCTGCAGGAAGAGCACCCGGGGGCACGGGTTTGGGTCAGGTGTGCCTCACACCTGACTCCAAGTCACAGGGCCTGAGGAAGGGCTCCTGCTTCTCTGACCCGCATGCCCACCCCCAGACAGCCCCCCGCCCCTCCCCCTGCAGGGAAAGGTAGAAGCAGCTGCCGTGTCCACCCGTCATGGGGGAACCCCATCAAGGGAGGCCGAGCTGCTTCCTGCAGCCTTCTAACCGCTGCAGCCTTCAACAGGCGCCACAGCTTGAGTTTGGCGATGCAGGGGGTTCCTGGTGGAGCCGCTCTGCCCTCCCATTCTCAAGGGGCTGGTAACAACTCACGGAGCACAGAGCATGCCAGTGTTCCAGTGCCTCCACTTTACAGAGGACGGCGACGTGGCTGGTGTCAGGTGCCATCTCAGAAGTCCTCACCCCTAGCCAACCCGCAGCCGCCCACCCAACACCAGCCAAGAGTCCTCACCAGAACCTCCTCGAGGGAAGCAGCAGTCAGGCCTTCCCACTCATCCAGGGATCCCTGTGGCAAGTGATGCAGACATGGCCACCACTGGCTGGGGCCATCAGGCTCTGGTTTCTATACTCTAAACCAAGGCTTTTATTTACAGGTGACCAAATTGAGGACCAGAGAGATTACATGCCTTGCCCAAGAACACACACGGCAAGACCAAGAGTTTTATCCACCCAACCCCTGTGCATGCAGGGCTTAGGTTAGGAGCAGTTCAACCCCAGCTCAACCACACACCAGCATGTGGCCCCAGGGAAGCTGCTAAACTTCTCTGTGTCGGGGCTTCCTCATGTGTGAGATGCAGCTAACAAGAGCACCTGCCTCCAGTTGTTAGGAAAATAAATCGCTTAACGTGCTTAGAATGTTGTCAGGCCTCGGGTGAGAGACGCTGTCCGTATCTTGCTATCATTGCATGTTTGACAGCAAAGACGGATGTCTCAGCATGACTTTAAATGTACTGTTCATATTTCTTTCACAAAACCCCCCAGAAACTTGACTGAACCTTACAAAATGATTATTTGGGAGGCAGCAAGGCCTTCTTACGAGCACAGCCTTTGGAGACAAACATTCCAAGTTCAAATCCCAGCTCTGCTACTGAACTAAACTTAGGCAAGCTGCACAGCCTCTCTGTGTCTCAGTTTCCTCATCTGCAGAATGGGGTGAAAGTGTATGTTGTGAGACAATTTATGTAAAGCACTAGGCTCAACATCTGGCATGCAGACAAAGTGATTTCTATTACTATTATTAATGGTTTTGATAAGCCAATACTTCCTGTCTTCCTGTGTAACTACAGGGGACTTTAATCATAGGGCTTAAACATAATCACAACCCTAGGTTCTAACTCAGATGCCAAACAACCTTAACAATAGCCTTTAGAAGCTGCTGTCATTAGAGGTGAATTACCAGCCCAAAGTCTCCGCCCAGGCCTCTCTACAGGCCACCTGCAGAAACACCAATGGCAAAAAAAATAAAACGGTTTTCTCTAATTAGGGAAACCCTCATTTTCTTGCTTCATCTCTGTCTGTAATAGAAGTCAGAGCGGCTTGCCTTGACGTTCTCAAGTTAACCGATTACATTTCTCTCAGCCACTGGCTCCAAGCAGTGGCTAGATTGGGCCTTTAACAATATTCACATAACCACTGTCCTCTTCAGAGATCCAGGTCTCCTCCCAGGTCCACCAGCCATACCTGGCTATTTAAAGACTTGAACTTTTACCCCTTTGCAAGTGGTGTGGTCTGAATTCTGCCCAGAATAGAGACCGAAGCAGAGTGTCCATTGCTATGCCCAAAAAAGTCAAAGAAAAGGCAGACCTAAACCCACTGTGGCCCCCAAGCCAGTCTGCAGGATGCCAAACCAGAGGCCTTCAAAAGCACCACATGAATGGTCAACTTGACCTGAGTCCAGTGAAAAGAAGCTGCTTCCCAGCAAGTGCATCTGTATTCCACCTATTACTTTTTCTGGCTCACGTCTTATCTCCCCCAATTCACTATTAATTTCTTTCAGCATAGGGATGTTCTGCCACACACCCCACCACTGTCACAGTTGTCCTGGATTTTCAACAGAAACAGTCTCCTTTCTCCTGATGAAGCTGTGCCATCTTGCGGGGGAGGAGGCAGAAACTCAGGAGGGAGTGACCAGGTCACACACACAGTCCCAATGTCTTCCCTCCCAGCCACACGCCTCACACCAATAGGCGCTCTGAAAATGCTCAAGTCCCCACCATGGTGGCTGAGTAGGAACATCCCCTATCCTGACACACACAGAGACCCACAGGAGGGGAAACCTGCCCAGCTCCCCCAGAGGGGGTGGTCCCCAAAAGTGAGCCCCTGGACAGATCCATGCCACTCCAGGACGGGACCCCCATTACCACACAGAGCTTGGTAGATCTGGTTTCCAGAGAAAAATGCACAAACACTGGAATACAGGGAGCCAGAAGAGGCCTTCAGGGGGCCTCCCAGGGAGGGGAAGGGGCACCCAGATGGCACAATCACTAACATGAATCACCCCATGGGGACTATCAGGGGGCACTGGGTTCTCCCACACATGGCTGTCATCAAGAAGAGGTTGATTTGGCACTGGTGTTTCAGTCACATTTTAAACATCACCCCAATACTCTCTTTCCAAAGAGGAAATATGCTTCAGGCTCTCACAGCCTTCCCTGGCAACTGTGGCTCACTAGAATCTAATAACACTTTGTTTTCATCGTGCCTGAACCACTATTCTATTCCATTATACAGCAAAAATGGCGATTCAGGAAAACCAGGTCTGATTCTCCTCCCCTGTTTTCTAGTTGGTGAAGGTGAGTCCCAGGGAGCGCGCAGAGCAAAGGTCACACGGAGCCAGCGCTGAAGTCATCGCCTGACACCCACTCCAGGCCAGACTCTATAGATAAGAGGGCATTGAGGGAGAGGCCTCACAGATCTGTGGTTTACAGAGAGACCACCTGGTTCCGCCTCCGTGAAGGGCCCTCTACCCACAGACACAGAATAAACAGGATCCTAGGGCCGTGTCAAAACACCTCAACTTTGAGACTTTCCCGTGCAGTTTCCAGGAAATGGCTCTCCAGCGTGCAAGACACATATCATAGACAGAGGCCCTGCCGGTCCCCTAGGCCACACTGCTGGGACAGCTACTCCACACACCACCAGCAAGGGTAGCTGAGACGAAAGACATGCAGAGCAGCAGGGTGGTGACCCAATGAGAAACCCCAGATGCCTGACCTCCCAGTCACCAGAACCAAGCCCGCATCTCCCAATGAGCTCAGCACTGTCCCGACTGTGGGACTTCGAGGCCCCTGCCCTGGGGTCACAAAGTGCTGCAGATGAGTCAACAACTACCAAGGCCAAGACAGGAGGAAGGCCCATCCTGGGCTGGGCAGGGGATCTTCACAGGGGTTTGGGGCACGAAGGAAGGGCAGGTTTACCTGAAGCCACTGATCTGGGGTGTTCCACCTAACAACTGTGGCATGTAGTTTCATCCCAGCAAGGGGCAGGAAAGCAACTGAAACACACTCACCTGGCCTATGTGTTCCCAAATGGGCCTGGGACATGCGTGGCCAGAGAAATAACAGAAGACTTCCCAGAGCTTCAGAGCTCAGTCATGGCTACCTGGGGGCAAGGGGCATTACTGGTCTAACCAGTCTGTTCTCGCCCGTGACCCAGGGTGTGCACAACCCAAGGGGTGCCTGCCTCACCTCATTTAATCCTCTTATCTGCCCCTTTCCCATTTACTGGTGAGAAAACTGAGGCACACAGGATCGCTGCCTTGCCCAAGGTCACACAGCAGGTGTGTGAGGGAGGCAAGTTTCCAGACTTCAGACCCAGCAGAGCCCTGACCCTGACCTTCCTCCCAGGCCCAGCCCTAAAGCAAGCCCCAAGGGTCAGCTAGGCTGGGATTTGGAGCTGGGACTCAGGAGTCTTTTTGGTATGTGGGAGAGGTTAAGAACTCTGAACTGTCTTCCCAACCCGCCCAAAGAAGGCAAGAAGGCAACCTCGTCCTGCAAAAGGTCTCCCCCAAACAGAATCTTTCCTACCTCTGGAAATACAGGGTTGCCAACAGCCGCAAGGATGGACTTAGCTTCTGAGGGGTCACGCTCAAGTCCGGCACTGGGGGACAGCTGCTTCTCCTACCACAACGCCTACCTGGTGGGGCTGCTGGCCCCAGGCCAAACTGGCTCTCCTCCCTCCCCTGCCCTGGGGCCTGGACAGGGAGCAAGTCCTGCTCTGGACATATAGGGCCTCAGGCTGACATTGCCACACTACAACCTACCTTCTGTCAGGTACACGGACCTGGGCACCAGCAGAGCCCCATCACCCAAACGTCCCAAACAAAAGGAGAGAAGACAGGGCAGAAAGCGAGGGAGGAGCGCCCACAACTTTTTGGTGAGGTCATCTCTGGGAAAGCAGGGGCTGGGGCGCCCTCTTCTCCTGTCCCACCAGGAGTAGGCCAGGAGGACATCTGCCGCGCCTTGCCAGGTCCTGTTGCCCTCCGGGGGCCTAGTCTCAGTGACCCAGGTCCAGCGACCCACCCCCTCGTCTGGGCCCCGCGCCCCCAGGACGTCCTCCACTCCCCCGGCTGGCGCGGGAGAACCCCGACCTGCGGACGTCGGTGCCCGCGGCGCGCGCGGAGGGTGGCCGTGACGCGCGCCCCGGTCCGCACGGGACCCGGGGGCTTGTGCGCTGAGCTAGCCCGCGCGGGGCCCAGCCCGGGGGTCGCCGGCTCCGAGCCCCGGCCGCAGCAAGGTGAGCGCGCCGGGTGACGGCCAGCCGGCCCGGGATGGCGCGTAGCCGTGTGTCCGCCGAGGTCCGGGTGGGTGTCTGCGCGCGCCGCTTACCCTGAGCGGAGATCGGGGCCAACTCTCATCCACCCGCCGCCGCGGCGCCCCCCTCGCCGGCTGCCCGGCCGCGCTGCACCTGCCGCCCGCCCGGGAGCCCAGCGGCGCCGGGGAGCCGGGAGGAGGCGGCCGGGGGTCCCGGGACCCCGAGGTGGGGGAGCCCAGCCCGGACATCGCGGGGCCTCCGGGGCAGGGTGGACACTCACCTGTCAGGAGGCTAGGCGGCCTCTGGGTGCGGGAGGCAGGCCTGGGCCTGGCGCCGGCTGGCCGGGTGGCGGGGAGGGCCCCAAGCCTGCGGTCAGGGCTTCTCCCGGGCTCGCCCCACTTTTTCTTCCTGGGGTGGCCACAGGCGGCCCGTCCCGGCTGGCGAGACCAGCTCTAGGCGTGTGTGGGGGACCCGGGGTGTGAGGGACCGGCCCGCAGGCCGGCGGGGCGTGTGGCTCTGTCGCAAGGTGCTCTCACGTGGGAGCGGCTGGCCTTAACCCCTGCCCGCCCGGAGGCCGGGGACGCCCAGTTCCGCCGCTGCCTGCGTCTGGCCCGAGAACCGACACACAGTAGGCGCTCCGGGAATGCTGGTTGGACACGCCCAGGGTGAGTGGGCCCCGCCCAGCTCCTCCCCGCCCCGCTCCTCCTTCTCGCATC
>CAUYQG010051843.1:0-10679 GCA_963574415.1 Tarsius wallacei | reverse complement strand
ACAATAAGTCAAAAATTAGCCGGGCATGGTAGCGCGCGCCTGTAGTTCCAGCTACCCGGAAGGCTGAGGCGGAAGGATCGCCGGAGCCCAGCAGGTCGAGGCTGCGGTGGTCAGGAGCGTGCCACTGCACTCCAGTCTGGGTGACAGAGTGAGACTCCAACTCAAACAAACAAACAAACAAAACAAAACAAAACCAAAAAATCCTCTAATTCTAACATGCACCTAGGTTTGAGAACCAGAGGACTCAGACTGTGAACTTCTGGAGGGTAGAGATGGTCACTTTCTTCTCTTTGTTCATACAGCTCATTTCCTAACACAGTGGTGATTAAGTACCTGGTGATATTTGATGAATTTAATTCATCTTTTCCTAGGTTCTCTCAGATTCCATCTTCTCTGTAAAATTCTTCCTTACCACATTGTAGCAACAGTCTCATTTTCATACTGTTTTGTCCTGTGTTTCTCAATTGTCAAGTATTTGTCTTCTCTCTCCAACCAATTTGTAAAGCTGTTAGAATAGAGGATGTTTAGGAGAAGTCCCTAGTTTCTCATTTGTTTTTTGTGGGGAGATTCGGCTCTAATCTCTGGAAGGAACAGTGTCTTAGTCTTTGGGATAGTATAACAAAATACCATAAATTGGTAGCTTATAAACAAAAGTTTTTCTCATACTCTTAGAGGCGAAGAAGTCCAAGATTAATACACAGGCATACTTAGGTGTTTGGCAAATGCTTTCTGGTTCACAGGTGATGCGTTCTCATGTGGTGGAAGAAGCAAGCGAGTCCTCTGAGGTGCCTTTTTCAGGGCACTAATCCCAATCGTGAGAGTTCCAAACTCATGACTTCATCACCTCCCAAAGCCCTACCTCCTAACCCCATCATCTTTGGGGTTAGAATTTTAACATGAATTTTGGGGGAACACAAACTTTCATACTATAGCAAGTGGTTTTGGATTATTGTTTCCATCTCCTCTCTGCATCTCCTCATGTTTCTTCTTTTCTGTCATCCCTCCTTGAGAAGTAACTAACATGCCAATAAGATGGAGAGCTTCTAGGGGACCTCCCACACCATGGATGGTGGAAACTAGGGTTCCCCATATTCTCTCTCCCTGCCTGCTTGCATTCCATCCCTAATTTCTTCTTGGCTCCTCTGCCCTCACCATTACCCCTTTTTACCTGTGCTCTCACTCTCCTTTAGAGAAAGCCCAGCTAACCTCAGGCATTAATCTTGCCTGGGGCATCCATTTCTCTTGACAGCTTTCGTGTCTGCATTTGAATCATCTTTCGTAGTCCTCTGCTTCACACATTTTAATGTGCATGTAAATCACTCAGGATCTCGTAAAAATGCAGGCTCTGATTCAGTAGGTCTTAGGTGAAGCTTGAGATAATGCATTTCTACTGAGTCCCCAGGTGGTGCCCATCCTGTTGATCTGCCACCACAGCTTGAATAGGATGGCTCTTGGTGGCACATTTATAGGCGAGGGACTTATCAGGGCAAATAGGAAGCTGTGGATATGACTTAGTCTAAGACACACTGCAGGGATGTGGCATTCAGGGTAGAGTCTGGGCTGGGCTTGGGGTCTACACATCAGGTCCCCTTTGTGACCTTTCACTGCTATGAACTGCAGGCATCAGGGCTACATTTTGTCTTAGGGGACTGCAGGCACATTTGCCTTCATCGACCCCTCCCTCCATAAAAAATATTAAAGTTATTTTTGATGATTGTACTGGCACAAAAATGAGTGTAATCTAGGCTGACTTCATTATTACATGTAATCATATTGTATATTTTTTTCTGATTGTACTAGAAATGAAAGTTAAAACATTTTTGTAACACCCTTAGCATGTCATGGGCCCTAGATACTGTGCCCAATGAAGAAGACAACT
This sequence comes from Tarsius wallacei, assembly GCA_963574415.1. Taxonomy (NCBI): domain Eukaryota; kingdom Metazoa; phylum Chordata; class Mammalia; order Primates; family Tarsiidae; genus Tarsius; species Tarsius wallacei. The sequence continues at coordinate 8,800 of CAUYQG010051843.1, read as the reverse complement.
GTGGTGGACCTGCCTGCTGGACCAAGTGCACACATCTGCCATGAGAAAAGTACTTTTCAGAGGCTGTGCCAAGTTACTAAGAAGGATAAATCTATTTTCTTAATGGCCTGAAATTTGCAAAGCATCTCCCTTTCTGTGGCACTACATTAATATTCAGCACAGGAATTAATTCAATTTGTTCATTCCCCTCCCTGCTGCTTTCCAAGTTGTGCTCATTTGGATTTGTCATGAATAAAAAAGGTGTAATATTTTAATGGCTGCATCCTTAATTATGAAAAGAGGAGCTTTGAGACTCTTCTCTAGGAAGGGCTTGATTACATTTTTAGTCAAGGGTCTGTAGTTCTCCATCTGCAGGTATTTTATTCTTATAGTTACAATAATATATGATAACATCAGTTCCCAACCTTTTTGGCATCATGGACCGGTGACTTGAAAGGCAATTTTTCCATGGATAGGAGTAGGGAGGGATCATCAGGCATTAGATTCTCATAAAGAGGCGCAACCTAGAACCCTTGCATGTTCAGTTCACAACATGGTTTGCACTCCTCTTGGAATTGAATGTCGCTGCTGATCTGACACAAGACAGAGCTCTGCTTGCCTGCCGCTCACCTCCTGCTGTGTGGCCTGGTTCCTAACAGGTCACAGACCGGGGTATGGGCTGGGGGCTGGAGACCCCTGACATATAAAACAGATGGGAGCAGGGTCGCTATGGTTGAAGTAAGGGGCTGGTGGCTGCCTGCACTGCTTCCCCTCTATACCTCCTGCAAGGCCTAACCTTTGTGGAATAGCAGGGCTCTCTAGAACCCAGTTTGTGAGCTACCAATTGAATCCACAACGCCTGTCACACTTTACCTATAAGGAATCAGAAGGCCAGAGAATATGATTGTATCTTCTGTCTTTTACATTTATTTAATTGAATTAATTAATTGTTTAGAGACGAAGTCTTGCTCTGTTGCCCAGGCTGGAGTGCGGTGGTGGAATCATAGCTCACTGAAGCCTTGAACTGGCCTCAAGTGATCCTCCAGTCTCAGTCTCCTGAGTAGCAGGGACTATAAATACATGCCAACATGCCTGGCTTCTTCTGTCTTTTAAATCATGGAGTTTGTTTTTCTAGGTATACTTGCTTATTAGCTTAGATACTTGCCTTCCTTCTGGACAGAAAGCTGACTCATTTTGTTACAATGAATGATTTCGATCCCAGAACCACACCCTGACTTCCTGGAGATTAAAAAAAAAAAAAGGCCAGAATAGAATTATCAAAGCAAACAACGTCCTGCTACTCAGGAAGAAGTAATAGCACATAGGTACATAAAATAATTTTGTCATGTCTGGTTCTAAAACCTTGGCACACGTTAACTCTATATGCTTCATGACAGTGCTACAGGTGGGTGCCACCTTATCTGTGCTGAAGGCATACGTGGTTTCAGTAAGTTGTCAAGGGTCACTTGCTACTCATTTGTGGGGTTAGACCATTGACCTAGCTACTCTGCCTCCAGGGTGTGGCTCTTAACCCCTCTTTGGGGTTAGCCCTAAAATTTTCCATCTTAGTATTGGCATTTCCTGCTTCAGAGAAGATATTTTCTTTCCTTTTATTTTTCACTTATCTTCTGCTGCCTTCAACTTTCTCACCTTCCACATCTAGAGATACTGTTCGCCTCACTCTCAATCCACCTGCAGGCAATAACTTCAGGTCATAATCCTAGTTGTTCCCCACTTTTGTGCTCCTGGGGAGTAAATTGTGATGTGGAGCTGGCTGGGGCTCAGAGTGGAACTTCTGGGGATTGCTGCAGAGTCAGAGTCAGAGCCAGAGTTGGGTTAAGGCTGTCTCTGGTCCTCTGAGCCCTTGCTGCCACCCCTGCCTTCTCCACCTAGGAATGCCCTTCATGCCTGGATGTTGTCTCTGTCTCAGCACTTAGCCTACAACTTGACTAACAAGTCAAACTTCATCCATGCCCAGAGAGCTGTACTATACACAGAGTTCCTTCACTACTGAGCTTGATGCTCCCTGTTTATAGCAGGCAGTTGAGGTTTTGGACAGAAGACAGTCTCTCGGACAGCCTGCTTAGTGTCAGTGCTAGCTCTGTTACTTACTAACTTGGAGACATTGAGTAAACAGTTTAACTCACCTGTGCCTACCTTGTTTTATCAATAAAATAGAAAGTAATTATAGTACCTGTACCCTTTAGCTGATGTAAAGAATGAGATAATACAGAACTTAGAGAATGGTATAACGGACATTGGAGACTCAGAAGTGGGAAGGTGGGAAGGGGTGGATGGAAGGAAAAATCACCTGTTGGGTACAACATGCACAGGTGAGGGTAGTAGTTACACTTAAAGCCCAGACTTCTTCACTACTATACAATAAATCCATGTAGCCAAAAACTATTTTTATCCCCAAAGCTGTGAAAAAAAATGAGATAAACATAAAGCGCTTAGAATAGTGTCTGCTTTATAGCGAAGAATTAATAAACAACTTTTATTATTATAAGAGGTTGGCAACAGGAAAGAAGACAAAGTGACACCTATTATAATTTGAGAATATTTTTAAGACTACAATTCTTGATATCTTTTGCTGCCCAAGTGGATCCTCTTCCATCGTATAATCAAAGAAGCACAGATCTCTCAGACTAAGGATAGAGGGTCCCATTCACTAACGTCCATCCCCTTACAATTGGGTGGGGACAAAGCAGAGGCCAGTTAGCAACATTAATTTCCTGGGAGTTGTCAAACCAACTCACCCCATGAAGCTGACTCCACAATGTCTGTTAATCATAGTTTGGGTTATATTAGCAAATCATGTCTGATTCACTGGTTTCACCTCCACCAGCAGAAAACACATAGTACTCCATGGACAGACACTCCCAGATGTGTTCACTTTTCTTCATCAGTACTCGACTTTGATCTGTCTTGTGTGAGATTCTGTACCATTCTTAAATGATGCCCTTTTACAGCTTGGCCTTCCTGCCTTACCCATTTCTTTTCTTTTAGACAATGTATTATTGTGAAAAATGCCATATGTAAATCCGTGTTGTAGAGGACACTGGTGTGCTGCTTGCTTCTTTCAGTCTGTCCCAGCTGCTGAGAGCATTGCCAGCAAAAAGCCCTTAGTCGTCAGCCCCCTGTGTGGATTGCCTCAGCTGAAGACAGTTACTTTGCCCAAGGTCAAGACCTTCTCCCAAATGGGCTGCATGCAACGACTGTTAAACATGGGTGTATAAAGGCTTGTTTTCCATCACTAAATCAGGACAACTCTGAAGCACCAGTCCGCTTCAAAACCCTCTACGTGGCTGGCCGAGACCTCTAGTGAGGCTACACTGCTGATCGACCTCTTCTACCCGATTCTGCTTCCTTTAATTCCCTCCCGCAGTTGTGGATTCCAAGAACCCGTCCATATAAATTTTTTGCATGATAATCTCCATCTTATAGGCTGCTTCCCAGGGATCCCCACTTGTAATAGTTGCATAAAACACGTTGTTTGAAGAATAAAAAAACAAAAACTCACGTTATAGTACTCAGGTATGATAATTACTTTCTATTTTATTGATAACATATTGTATTCCATCCAGATAAAGAGATGGAATATTTTACCCATACTTTGAAGCCCACTGTGTGCCCTCCTCCCCCATGGCATCCCATTTCCCACCCACATCCTCACTCTAGGTAACTACTAAACTAAGTTTTGTGTTAGTCATTGTTTAGTTTTTCTATTTTTGTCCCATTAATATATGTAGGTTTTCATATACTATATTTTTTCCTGTTTTTGAACTTTAAAAAACGCATCCCCACATCATATGTATTCTTCTGGTAGTCAGTCCTTTCCTTCAACATGATGCTTTTGAGACTGGTATGGAAGCTGGCACAAAGGATGCGCCATAACTATTCTCATTTTTCTTTCTATAAAGATTCTCCCTCCCAGCCCACAGAAGGAGCCAATCCTGCTGAAACTTTGATCACAAACTTCTGACCTCTGGAACTATGAGAGAACACATTTCTGTTGTTTAAGCCAGCAGATTCGTGGTACTTTGTTACCACAAAGTGCTGGGAAACTGATATATTCTCATCTTCTCTGTCCCCCTTCTTTTTGTATGTTCTATGGGCCTAGCCATGAGAGAAAAGCAGTCACATCAGGGCATAAATGCTTTGAGAAGTCTGAGCTTGTGTCAGGCTTTTGGGCAGGCTAAAAAGGCTGGATGACTTTTCAAAATAAATTCTCATTGAAGTTGGGATAATCAAGTACTTATTTAATTTCTTCAGAAACCAAAAGCCGCAGAACCTAAAAACAGCTCTGACACCAGAACTCTGCTGGAATGAGTGTGACTAGACAGGTGCCCTTGAAGTTGTGAATTCTGAGCAGTGGGGACGGGAAACGTGGCTGTTGGGCAGATGCTGGGGAACAAGAGTTGAGGGGTGGAGAGGACTAATTCATATTCAGATAGGGGGAACTCCAGTGCAAGAGGTGCTGGCAATTAGAGCCCGAGGCAAGATGGAAGATGAAGGTAGAGAAAGGGGTTGCATGGCCAGGACTTGGACTGACAGTAGATGGAATGTTTCCTTCACAGAGCTGTCCTCTTCTGATGCACGTGAGTATGTTTTATTAATCGCAGCGACATCCATGAAAAGCAGTAATATGTATGCATATATATTTATATTCACATTATTATCATTTTTGAAGTAGCGTGATCATGGTTCACTGTAACCTTGAACTTCTGGGCTCAAGGGATCCTCCTGCCTCAGTCTCACAAAGTGCTGGAATTAAAGACATGAGCCATCATGTCCAGCCTATATTCATACTGTGTATCATGTAGTCAATCTAGAAAAAATAAGTGGGTCATATATGGCAGTGCTACATTGCTTTGAAATTTGTATTCTATGGCATATTTTTAAACCTAACCACTAACTCATCCCTCTACCTCCCCCCCCCCCCAAGTTAGTCTTCCAGTAAAATTGCCATGTGAAGCTGGGCATGGTGGTTCATGCTTGTAATCCCAGCACTTTAGGAGGCTGAGGCAGGAGGATTGCTTGAGTCCAGAAGTTCGAGACCAGTCTAGGCAACATAGTGAGACCTTGTCACTACAAAAAAATTAAAAAATTAGCCGGGTGTAGTGGAAAATATCTCTAGTCCCAGCTGCCTGGGAGGCTGAGGTGGAAGGATCTCCTAAGCTCAGGAAATAGAGGCTGTGGTGAGCTGTGATTTCACCACTGCACTCCTGCCTATGCAACAGAGTAAGATCTTGACTCAAAAAGAAAAAAAAAAAAAAATAGAAGAAAGCCATGTAGCGTCATTCACCTGCTGCTGTCACCTGCTGCTGTCTTGAGACTGACCTAAAGATTATACACACCTGGGTGGGAAACAGAGGCATATGAATTAGGGGAGCCCTTACCATTACTTAGGGCCTTCTGAGAAATCTACAGAGCACAAGCTGGGACCTGGTGTAATCAGATAAGGGAAATAATGTATAAGATGAAGCTGTGCTGACATGTTACTCTCCCCAGTTTAGATTTATTTTTCAGTAAATATTTCACAAAGGACCCTGAGTGATATAATGGCCAGGAGAGGTCAGCAAGGAAAAAATACATAGGCAGATAATTTTTTTTAATGACACTTATTTTAGAAAAGTTTTAGGTTTACAGAAAAATTGAGTAGTATAGGGTGTTTTCACATATCCCACACCGTTTCCCATACTATTAACTCTTGCATTAGTACTCTACATTTGTCACAATTGCTAAACCAGAATTGATATATTGTTAACTAAAGCCCATAGTTTATTCAGATTTCTTTGTTTTTGGGGGGGGGGGGCGAAGGTACTTTTTAATGGTTTTATAAATTTTACAAATACATGGAAGACTCATGCAATGCTGCCGGCATTGGACGCAGTCCTGGGCCATAAGTCCTCACACTCCTTTGCAACTGGTCCTGTAATGGCAGAACCCTTTGTCTCGCCTTTATTAACTATGACCCCCGTGTTACTTTCAAAATAAAGGAACACGCCGTCTTTTCTCCGGTATGGCTTTCATTGTCGAATGGCCACTGCTGCATGCACCTTCTTTCTGAGCTCTGGTTTGCCTTTCTTGACTGTGGCCATCACCATGTCACCCACACCAGCAGCGGGAAATCTGTTCAGCTGTCCCTTGCGCCCCTTCACGGAGACGATAGACACATTTTTGGCTCCTGGATTGTCAGCACAGTTGATTTCGGCGCCTAGCGGGAGACCCAGGGAAATCCGGAATTTCGCACCGGAGGACCCACCACGTCCTCGCTTCGACATCTTGAATGCCGGAAAGAGACAAAAAGGCTTCCTTGGTTTTTATGGAATGTTATTTTTCATGTTCCAGGATCTCATCCAGGATACCACATTGTATTTAGTCCTCATGTTTCCTTGGCTGTGACAGCTTTTCAGACTTCCATTGTTCTTGATGACCTTAATTTTTTTGTTTGTTTTTTTGAGTCAGAGTCTCACTCTGTCGCCCAGGCTGGAGTGCAGTGGCACACTCACAGCCACCGCAGCCTCGACCTGCTGGGCTCAGGCAATCCTTCCACTTCAGCCTTCGAAGTAGCTGGACCTTGCCTGGCTAATTTTTAATTTATTGTAGAGATGAAGTCTCACCAAGTTGCCCAGGCTGGTCTCCGACCCCTGGGCTCCCAAAGTGCTGGGACTACAGACTTGAGCCACCGTGCTCGGACAATATCTTGATTTTTAAAATCTATTTTTTTAGATTCAAGGGGTACATGTGCAAGTTTGTTACATAGGTATGTTTTGTGATGGTGAGGTTTGTACTTCTATTGAGCTCGTTACTCAGGTGGTAGACACTGTACCCAGTCAGTAGTTTTTCAACCCTTACCACCCTTCCTCCCTCCCTCCCCACTTAGGAGTACCCCAGCGTCTGTCGTTCCCATCCTTATACCTGTGTATGTTCAGTGTTTAGTTCCCACTTATAAGGAAGAACATGTAGTATTCAGTCTTCTGTTTCTGTGATAATTTGCTTAAGATGCTAGTCTCTAGCTGCATCCATGTTACCGCAAAGAATGTGATTTTGTTCTTTTTTTTTTTTGAGTTGGAGTCTCACTCTGTCGCCCAGGCTGGAGTGCAGTGGCTGCTCCCGGCCACTGCAGCCTCAACCCGCTGGGCTCCGGCTATCCTTCCACCTCAGCCTTCCGTGTAGCTGGAATTACTGGCAGGCGCTACAATGCCCGGCTGATTTTTTGATTTATTGTAGAGATGAGGTCTTCCCAAGTTGCCCAGGCGGGTCTCGAACCCGCGGGCTCAGGCAATCCACTCACCTCAGCCTCCCAAAGCGCGGGATTACAGGCTGAGCCACCGAGCCCGGCTGATTTTGTTCTTTTTACGGTTGTGTAGCATATGTACCACATTTTCTTTATCCAATCCACCATTGATGGGCACTTAGGTTGGTTCCATGGTTTTGCTACTCTGGCTAGTGCTCCGATAAACGTGCAAGTGCAGATGCCTTTTTGGTAGAGTGATGTGCACTTCTTTGGGTAGCCCAGTACTGATAGCCCACTAGTGGGATTGCTGGGCTGAATGATAAATCTATTTTTAGTTATTTGAGAAGTCTCCAAACTGCTTTCCACAGGGATTGAACTAGCTTGCCTTCCCCTCAGTGTAGGAGCATTCTCTTTTTTCTGCTAGTCTGATACTTTATTTTGTTGCTCAAATTGTATGTGCTTTGGCCACTGAGAACACTGAGTTAGGCTTTGTGTACCTCATCATTGTGTATATGTCTATATTTTAGCAGTTTCTTTCTGGCACTAAGAGATGCTCCAGGCTCATCTTGTTTGGTGGATATTTCTAGAATCCACCAAGAAATATCATGTTTTAATTTTTCTTTAGGGATCTGCTAAATTGCTTTATATTTCTTAGAACTATCTTGTTTATTTTTTGCCCTGGACCTAGATGCATGGTTTAGTGACCAATAAAACCCACAGTAATGAAATATTTTTCTTGTGAAAAAACAAGAAACAAGACAAACACAGAAGCACTTGTGCTTACTATACCACAGCAGAATGAACACCTGCAGCCAACAGATTCCAGAAGGAATGAGATCAATGGGAAATATTACAAGTTCAAAATAGTAGGTACATTAGAATGGACCGATGAAGACTGATCACCCTTGAGGTAGAAACAAGTGGCAACGTAGAAAGCAAAAAATGGAGAAATTAAAGGCAGAACAACAAAAGCTGTTACAGCAGATAAAGTTATTTTTGCCAGATACAGGATGGATTTAATATTGTTATCCAGTACAATCATTTACTGAAATTTTCATTTTATAAAAGACACTATGAGTTTTCCTCCTAGTTCTGACATTTTAGGAGGAGTACTTGGTTTTCTCAGATTTTCTCACACTTTCATTAAAAATGAAAATATGGGGTGGCCTCATTACATCAGTTCTCACCTAAGGCACTATAAATGAACTCCAAGCTAGGAACTCTGTCACTTTCAGTCTTCAATGCTTTTGCAGGTCATTAACTCAGGAGTCCTCACTTTGTTACTGGAAGGTAAGTAAGCACAAAACAAAGCTTGCTTTTTTGCGGTGGGGATGGAAAATTGTCTTAAGCCCCAGAGACTATTGAGGTCAAATCCTAACTCAGGGTGTCTGTTAGGAAGTGACAGCTCTGGTTTCTTCATTTGCAATTTTTCATCTCTGCGTCTTTAAAAATCAAAACCTGCCTTAGTCAAAAACAGACTGAATTTTGCCTCAAGTCCTATCCTTCCCTTTTCAGACTTCTTTTTCTTTCTTTTTTTAATTTTTTAATGTTTTTTATTTTAAAGATGTGGGGTACAAT